>WYDF02099143.1:0-10679 GCA_009867245.2 Adranes taylori | reverse complement strand
AAAACCTGATGTCCAACTACCGATGATTTTCATTTGATATTACATGAAACTGGACAAGAGCAATGTATTTAATTTAACTAAAATTAAAGTTAGTTTTGATTACATGAATTATTTATGCGAACTATTTCACATGCCAACTCGTTTAGTTTACTTATTCTGGGGGATTTATATTTGTTTCGTTTCTGCCTGAATTATTCTCTGATTCTAGTATTTTGTAATGGCTACAACTTCTACTACCCCAATCTTCCTGAATGTCCCTTTTATCATATGAATTTTCCTTTCCCCTTATATTATTTGTATCTTCTAGCAGCTTCGTAGGGTTTGGAATTCTCCTTCGACTCCCCCTGAACCCTGAAATGTTGTTTAGTTCCTCCCTACTAATTAACTTGTCTGGACTTGTCCCACTAAAGTTTAGCCGGTTAAACTTGCAATTAGAATATTTCTTATATTGCCAATTGGGTTTATTTTCTCCCCTAAAGCTTTGATTAATATAACATTCACTCCTATACCAAGGGTTCTCATTAAACATTTCATAGTTACTACTGTATGACCGTAAATGGTCTCACATATTCCCTGTCATATTGTTGCGCTTATCTATGAACCTCTGTATCAGTCGCATGTAGTTTTCTATCCGATTACATTCTAATGACTGGTTCCTACTAAATTGTTTTCTAAAATTCCTATATTCAGCTTGATTAGACTCCCTGTAATTTGTAATTACTTTCATAGTGCCTGTTACCCTTAATAAATGTATATCGTAGCTATACTTACATACTCTGGGTATTCTCCAAAATTATTTGTCTGATTACATTTCCCATACACATAAGTATCTCGTCTATTTAACACCGACCTATAATTTCTATGATTCCTAACTTTTGAGCCGTATTATCCCTTATTTTTAAACTTAGGTTCCCGTTTAACACTCATATTGCTTTGCTTGTTCCATGACGGATGTCTCTGGGACATATGCTTCCCCGTAGTGGACACGACGTGAGATATATCATCACATTCGTTTCCATACCGTTTTCCTGATATATAATCTAATTTAAAAATAAATTTACTTAATTTTGTTACGCTCATATTATCATCAACTAATAAACAAAAATTTTCCATATATCTAGGCGCTAAACTTTCCCTAAGGATTTCTACTGTATCTTGTTCGGGGATTTCTTTTTCTAGCCTATAGGTCATATCCAAAATATTGTTGAAATATTTCACTACGTTTTGATTTCCTTTCTGCTTGTAATTAAATAGCTTCAATGGTAATTGTATTTTAAAACAGAGATCTCTAAATTCCCTTAGGAGATATTGTTTTAAGTTTTGCCATCTATTCTATGGATTTTGTGATCTATGCTGTTTGAACTTATGCTGGACATTCGCCTATAAATAGGACCCTAGAAAACATATTTTTTATGTATTGTTCCACCCGTATATTTGAGCGCAATTTTCATAGTTTTCAATAAATATCTCTATAACTTATGTTGCCGGATTAAAAGTTTTAGTAGCTATGAAGTTCGGTAACGTTGGGTCTTTTTCCCTAGATAATGCATTGCCTAACATGACCTCCTTTTCACACTTTAGTTCATTCTCATGTTCCACTCATACATCATTCACTCTATTGGCTTTATTAGTTTCAAAATTACTAATTAAAAACTTCAGTCTATCATTACTTCAGCTTGTCACTGCCTCATACACTCTAATTAATTTTTTTTGCGTTAATTCAAGCTATTTTTTAACATTTCTAAGTAACTCCTTTACTCATGAGAGGATTCTCCCACTAACAGTTTCATAAATATTCTTAGTAACCACTTAATTTGTTTACAGTACCTTGATCATATTTTACATTAGTATTTTCCAATTTTTTTAGTTTTTGCCTCTAGAATAATCTTACTTTGTTCCGTCTCTGGGGTCCCCTGACGTAATATCTTCCCGAATTCCCTGTTCCCGTAACTTTTTAAACGCGGAGTGACGTTTGAAAATTTTTTTTTATAAATATCTAAATTTTGTTTATTTTCTTGTTTACAATGTGACTGTTTACAATTACCGTTCCAATTATATTCCTACCGATCATATTCCGATTATAGCATCTCGATCCTCTACTTTGGAACAATTGGTATCTCTAATTTTCGAAGCTTTACTGAGTACATCCGGTGAGTTATTAACATATAAACTTGTACAATCTTTTATAAATTCATTGCCTAACAAATCCGTTATAACATTTAGAATAAAATGAATCATTAAAATGAGTAACTAAAATTTTTGAAAATGATTTTTTTCCTGGGATTATAAATTATATGCGGATCCAATTTTAATTTATAAGTTCAAATTACTGATAACGCCAACTCCTAACAATGACTGCATGCTTAAATATTCGTCCATAAAATAATAAATAACGTCGTGCAAATAATGAAATAGAACGTTACTTGTACTCAAATATTGCGAAACAATGATTCACTCAAAAGCGTATTTATAAATTATCAGTTTTTTTGTTGAATAATAATAAAAGCTTACGTACATGTCTCTTGTGGTTCCTCGCAAACTTCTGTTATACTTTGTACGGTTACCTTATATAATTCCGTTCTAATTTATTGTAAGTTAGTTTATAAATTAAACTTTAGGTTCCCGAATAAATTCAATCTAAGTCTATTCGTAAAATTCATATTCAAAATAATCATTCACTTTGTTATCATAATTGCTGAAGCTAACTACTACAGTGCTCTAAATGACAAATTGATACTTAAAATATTTAATTAATTTATTTTCACCCATTTACTAAATCATAGCTTTTATTTTTAATAAATTATATTTTAATCACATCAATTCATAATTATAATTTCGCCACATTATCGGACAGAAATTCGTTCGGCCCACCCACATTAAAAAGAAACCTTACCAGTGTACTGTTTTTAAACATCATAAGTCCCCTTCCTTTGTATATAATTAATATATACTAGAATCTTCGCTTTACCCCATTCAGATAAATTACCTTTAGTCAATATATTCCCCTTAAGTGTCTATACTGCTATCAGGTTAACTACCTTCGCTCGTAACTGAGGTCAACTACTCACAATTGCTTATTGCCCCAATACTGCTAACATTCATACATCCTACATTTATTATTATCAATCAATTACCAATTAAATTGATTTGGTTACACATACATTGAACTTGTGTAATCGATTACTGATAACCAATTAGCGATTTTCCCCACTGCTCTACACAGTTGCATTATTTTACTATACTCATGTCATCGCCTTAATTTTGTTCACCACAATATTTCTTTTCCCGTCGGAACTTAATGTATTTCTGTACTGTAATTTTAAACTAAATAGAATGCTTTAGAAATGTATTCACGTTATACTCAACTTTATAAATAAGGAGTCTAAATGATTCCCTAAATATTGTTTACCATTTGTCTGGCTTCCAAGTAGCCTATTCTATATTTACTGTTAACAACTCTTCACAATGTTAATCTATCTAAATTTCTAATACCTTTCATAAGTTATGTATGTTCAGTTCTTCTAATCTCAACTTAACAGGAACGTGGACAAATCTCCACGTTACAACATAAAAATTCGTGGAGGTCATCGCAATCCCATCTTTCATATACTTAAAGTCCTATGTTTGTTATATAATGTATAAAACAAAAGTTGAAATTTCTAGTTTTGATTGTCAATTTCATGTTGTCTATTATATTCAATTAGCATAACAGAGTTTAGGGTAAACTAAACAACATTGGTCTAACCCGTAAATCGCCTACCCATAAATTCACCGGTCCTTATACTTGCCTGTCCCTTGGCTGTCCGCTTCGCCGCGACCTATGGGCGCACTTGACTCACATTTTCCCCGTATTTGCCTACGGAGTCCGGTTTGACAAGGCGTACGACCCCTCTTAACTCTATTTTCGGAAGATTTCTAAAGAGCAGTCTGGAATGTGAAGCAAGACAGACTGCCCTGGCCTTATGAATTCGTCCACTTTGGTGCGCTCTGCTGCCGCTTTTGACTTAAGTTTGCCCCACTATCGATTTTGAGTCACTTATTCATCGTGTCCGCCTTGTTTATAATTGAGGTCCCTGAATCTTACACTTCCCCAAATTTTATTTTTTCAACTTCCATAGGAACCGTGATATTTAAAGTAGTGCAATAGTCGGTTTCAAGTAAATGAATCGCAAAGTTTACAAAATTCAAAACACCCTGTATATATGTTATACTACAATTTTAGAAAAAAAAATTTCAAATAAAATTAAACAAGCTTTGGTAGTCTTTATAATAAATTTTATTGAAGTGTCCCTTGTTTAATATTTCCTGAAATTTATCAAAAAGTTTGTAAAACTTTAAATGTAACAACGTCACGTTCTGTAAAACTTGTACGGGTGGCACTACTTTTGTTCGAAGTATAATACAATATACTATATGCGGGCGAAATTTCAGTCTTCTAACTTTCAAACTGAATTTCCCAAGAAAATAATCATTTTGAACACCTCCCATAATTAAAATATGCACCAGCCACTGATAGCAAAATGTATTTAATTGTAAAAGCACAGTGTATACCTCTCATACAACGTGAAATAATTTTTCCTATACCTTTGCATATATGTATTGAATCCTGAGCCAAAAATTGCATAACCCTGAACCAAAAACTCGCATTCTTAACCAGAAACTCAAATCTAAAACCAAAAAATCTAATCCATATTCAAGAAACCAAAACTCAGACCAAAATATTGATTCTCGTGCCAAACATTACCCAACCCTGAACCAAAAACTAGAATTTCGCCAACCTAATCAAATACCGAACCAAAAATCCAAACCCTAATCAAAAAATCTAATCTCGCCACTAGAATCAAATCTAGAGCCAAACATTCTACGACCCTGAAAGCCGCCATTTTATTATATAAATACTCTTGTATTCGAATGCAAAAAAATTAATCTGGGCACTCTAATCAATTCAAATCTCGATCCAAAAAGTGCGCAATCCTGACGGCCGCCATTTTTCTATATAAACACTTTTATTTGAATGCAAAAAATCTAATCTCGGCACTCCAATCAAATCACGAGTCATAAATTGCCCAACTATGAGGGCGCCATTTTAGTAAGTAAACACTCATGTATTCGAATGCAATAAATCAAGTCTTGGCACTGTAGTGAAATCCCGAGCCCCAAATCGCCCAACCCTAAGGACCACGATTTTTCTATATAAACACTTTTATTTGAATGCAAAAAATCTAATCTCGGCGCTCTAATTAAATCACTAGTCATAAAATTGCCCATAAATTGGGCCGCCATTTTACTATGTAAACACTCATGTATTCGAATGCACTAAATCTAATCTTGGCACTCTAGTGAAATCCCGAGCCACAAATACCCAACCCTGAGGTCCTTATTTTATTATATAAACATTCTTGTATTCGAATGCAAAAAATCTAATCTCGGCACTCTAATCAAATCTCGAGTCACAAATTGCCCAACATACGCAAGGTGAATATACGCAAGCTGAATTTTTATATATAAGATTTATATATTTTTATTTGCTGGAAGCTGCAAGATATTGTAATACAAGTTAAAACCAACCATGTCTTGTTTCATTTAAAAATATATGGCATATGAGTGTGGGAAAATAATTACCAATATGGACAAAATCAATTGTCAATCACGTGTATTGTGTAGTGTGCGTCAATACATAACATGCGTATTGTTATTGATAATCTGTTACCATAGTAAAAAATGAAGAATTTTAGGACGTATATATTTTAACTATAAGTTAGACCCATCATGTGTGGTATCATTGTAAAAAAATCACTAGGGCTACCAAAATATAAGGTAACATGCAGGGTGTTATTGCAAAGTATTTGAAAATGTTTTTAAAATGTTTTTTGAAAAGTTTTTGAAAAAAGTTTTTCTTACTCAAAATCAATTCAATATATTTAACTGTTCACCAGGGCACAATTGAGGTTCCCTTGCCTTACATTAGTGCCCACGTTAAATTTTTCCAACTTTCAAAGGAACCAAGATATTTACGGTAGGAAATTAATTATTCAAGGTTAAATTACTCTGTTGTTATGATGTTCGATTTTTAAATTCGCTTAATCGCTTAGGTATTAAAGGAACTTTCAACACAAAAAATTTAATCAAAAGTGCATGTCCAGTTTTTGAGAAAATGGCCGCTAAATTTTAAGACTTGGCAACGTAACTTGAAACTTTTTTTTTCAATGCAGAACGCAAAGTACTACAACATTTCAGCGTCCTAGTTTGAATAGTAATTTTTTGGCACGAAAAAAATGGCGCATTTCCGCCATATTGGATTTATAAAAAAATTAAATTAATCGTTCTGCGGAATCACCGTCTGCACCTGTCTACCAAATTTCATCCGAATAGGTTCAATAGGTTAGGAGTTATTCTGAAACATACACACGAACAACCGTATTTACGTACATACGTATGTTCGTACAGACACCGAAAAATATGCCTTTCTTTTAAATTTTTCACAATGAAAAATCTTCTTGAAAAATTTTCTTGTGGTAAATTGTTCCTCATAACTACACACCCTCTTTGAATTATGTTTGAAAGGATTGGAGTGTTTTCAATTCAAGACATGTACTTAGGTAATATAGGAAAATTCTGAAAATATGAATATCTTTCCCGGGACCTGGTAGCAGAATTTGTTAGCAGGTCCCGATAAAAGAAAACTTATCTAACTTGCGTCTGAAATGATGACAACGTATAAAGATCATGTTATATTGTAAATTTAATGGAATGCAAAGGGACCGATGTTTTGTCGCTCCCTTCAATTCGTTCCAAGTACACGTCATTTAATCATGTGATCCATTATTGCTTTTGTATTTTTAACTTCGAAAGTAAAATGCGTTTAGTTGTAATTTGAACGCCTCAGCTGAAATATCCATTCAAAAATGGCGTTGCATAACTATATTATTATGGATGTTCAAGGTTTGATGTTCCAAACTTTACACCTAAAGAATGTACTATAGTAAATCCAAATCATCGGTTATTCAATATTCTAATCTTCTGACGCCTGTCATATAATGGTATCATCTACAAAGAAACTTGAAAGAACGAGATTAACATGGAGATGTATCTGAAACGATATTGACATAGAATACGATATTCGAGAGGTAAAATGTTTGTTTGGGACATCGAAAGTGATTTAATCGAGATTCATCTCGCTAATGATGAAAATATAAATACGATTTAAGTGAAGAGTCATCAGAAAGTGCGATATTTAGAAGCTTCGATATATTAGGAACATATCGAAAGAGCCATTCAAGTTATTAATCTGGAAAAATACACTGATTTTCCACGACAATTTAAACTATTTTCACCCATTTGTGATCATCATGATGAATACCGCAGTTATGTTTGTACGCTGGAAAATATACAAATCTTGTACAACTGTATTGTTAATGGAATAGCGAATTCAACAGAAAGAAGACTGATATTGATATAACATATTTTTTTTACATATTATATATACTTTACGTATTGTACTAATTTTTCCAGTAAATATTCTTACAAATATTTCTGCATTTTCTTTCTATAAATGAGTCAGTTAAATTACATCATGATTTTGATTTCCTGATAATCACATTTCAATATTTTTTCCTATATCTTTCTTATACCTATAAGTACTTCGTACATATATGGTATATGAATGATAGATAAAGCTTAAATAATACAATCAAGAAAACTTTATGCAGAGACTTTTGAACGCAACTGTATTGGGAACAATCGTAATACACATTTAAGAAAATTTATCTAAACTTTCCCTGCATAGAGATAGTTATTTACGTAACAAGCAATGCTATTTTGTTTTAGAAGGGAATATTGACCTCATAAATGAATTCAACTGAAACGCTGAAAAAGGAGAACTGCTTCAGAAAGTAGTGATTTCAAATATAAAATGGTCGCTTGAATATAAATATAAGAATATGCTAGAAGTTATAAGAGAAAATATAATATATTACAAAACACAGTACTCTCATTTAATTTTACTGCCTAACTGTACTGCTAGAACAAACGGCGAAATAAAACAAAATTTAAATATTGATCATGGAGAGAAAAATTCCCATACACAATTAAATAAATTGTTTCATGCTAGAAGCTTGATTTGTATTTACTTATGTCAGGTTTCGGCATGTTTTAAAAAGTGAATGTGGAAGAAAAATTTGAAAGATGTAATAAGCTTCATGAAAATTTTAGAGATTGCAATTGCTTGCAGAAAGTGTGCTTAAAAATGGCTGGTCCCAAAGTAATAGTTGTGAATAATGTCTTGTAGAGATAATTTACTGAATAACTGGAGAAAATGTTATGGGTAAGATTGTGTCAGTTGGTATGTATAGTTTGCAAGTTAGTAATGCAGATCTACGCCATTGCTTGCCGGTACTTTACGTTCTGCGAAAGATGACGCGAGTCGTACAGAAAATTGTGAATGTACCGAATGGTGAATAAAAAGAGTACATTTGAACAATTGGGAGATATATTTAAAAATCTACCGCAATAGAGGCAGCTGGACAGAATATTCTCTGTGTATTAATACGCGAATAGCAAACTATTGTAGCCCTTTCTGAGAATATTGCATGCACGGAGGAGTTTGAGATTTGGAATTGTTAAAGTTTATATGGAGAAGGAGTGCAGAAAGCTAAAATCTAAATACAATATGTGTTACAAATACATTAAATTAAAATATATAAAACATTTATTGTTTATGTTTGCCATTGTCAAACACATAATACTCTGTCGTTTGTTTGCGTTCATATATGCCACATGTCTACGATTCCACTTGATATTTGTATAGTTTATCAGCAGTCACTATCATTTAACGCCTGCAGCAATAAAGAGAGTGCGCTCACAGAGGAGCGTGAAATTTAAAAGCGTTCTAGAAAGCCTCGACATAGAACATTGATGGGTCGGTGTGAGAGACAAAGAAGAACGAATATACATATTCGAGTGAAAGTCTAAACAATAATAGACCAAATGCAAATTTAAATAGTGTAAAATATGATGAAATTATTTTGAAGAATTAAATGCAATTATTACAGAGGTTGACAAAAGAACTCTTAGACTCTTTGACAGAAGAACAAGAATAACATTCAAACTTAAAAATTTAATGAATTACTGATAACTCATAAGTAAAATTGATATCTAGGTGAGCTAAGTTAAACACACAGTTCAAAAGAGGGATATCATCAGAACATTAGCTACGATGATACTATGTTACTGAAATTATTCAACCAAAAAATCCATTCAATGGAAGCCAATTTAATCCCAGTTTCACAACTTGCTACTTCTATCTTGAATAAAAAAAAATTCTTTAACTTATTCAAATAAGGATATCCAACAAATTTTTCAAAAACGCAATACAGAAATTAGTTTTCACGCATCAAACAAAATAGATAAGATTAAAAACAACAATGATAAAACGTCTACATTTCAACAATGTTGTGTATATAAACTGGACTGTCAGACTAGTCAAAAATTTTATATATAAGTCACAGAACGGAATTTTAAGACAAGGGTGTCAGAGCACTTCAGATCCATTAGACTGAACAGTTACAAAAGTCAATTTGCTAATCATATTTTAGAAAACAGTCTTAATTTTCACCCATGTCAAAACACTAGTTATCTAGAAGTATGCAGAAAAGCACATAATTCAAAACACATAGAATAGATTCATATTTCTATGGGTGAATCTTCTTAAAAAGATAATATCATTAATTAACAAATGAATCAAATTTTCTTAAACAAATTCATTTAGATTAAAAACCTCTTCTAAATTAAAATATTCTGTTACATTCAATAAACTTAAGTGTCACTTATTTGATCTACGTACTCTTGTTACTTCAATAACATTTTACATTTAAAAGTAATTTTCATTAGCAAATTGACTGTGGGTTTCTTTTCATGTTGATGAATAGTTTTTGTTGATATGTAATGTTCCTCAATTAGTTTTATAGTTCAAGTATATATTAATATTTGAATAAACTTTAGATAGGAACCTCATACGTGGTCCAATTTGTCAAGGTTGCGCCCTTTAGCAGAGTTCAATTAGTCGGGCTGAGCTTCTCCTGAAGATACCTAAAAAAGAAAAATTTCTTAACTTATTGTATTGTATTCTTAATGTATTGTTAATGTATTCTGTATAAATTTTACTTTTATTTTCAATGTTAATATTACAATCCTTTTGGGATTTTATAAATGAAATGATTCTCGTAACAAACTTTTTGAATCATGTTTAAAAAAATTGAATTACCTCTGTTTTATATTTGAAAATTTATTCAGACTTATGCTTATTTATAATTGTTTGACCATGCACATTTTGACATTTCTGGCATTCTCAAAATTTTTACTTGTTGCTTTGGGTTTTAACGCTATACAACATTGGCAAGAGCTAAGGTGAAATAAAAATTGTAACTACAAATTTCAATGTTATTTCCATCATGAAAATAACAAAAGTTTTAATAAAACTATCATAATGTTAAATCAAAGTAAATAAAATAATTCCAAAGTTCATTTAATTAATTTCAACATGTGATTATTGATTCACATCGAGATTATGGTAATTCATTTTTTACATTAATATATTAATTTTATGTGGGGAAGGTAGTGGGTTGGGGCGCGAAAGGCGGGAAGGTAAAGGGGGGAGGGAGGGGAAAGATATGGGTAGGAAG
>WYDF02099132.1:0-10679 GCA_009867245.2 Adranes taylori | reverse complement strand
AAACATTATTACTCCCTTTTCTATTCTTTCCTCCAAAATTGCAGTTTGTGTTGTCTCCACAAAATGCCACAATTTTCGTATTCAAATCAATGCAAGATAATACTTCTTTCAAATAATCAAAAATTATATCCGATGTTTGGTCTGTCTGCTCCCGAAACTCTCATATTTTGACTTTGACGCCTTCGCATGGTAAAAAATAGCGAATCAAAACTGGGATTAATTTTATTGAGCCATGGTTTGAAGCATCCGTTAATAAAGTTATGCTGTGGACTTCGCGAATGTGCTCTTTCAATTCATCGGTTGCCATAGGTGCCAGCCCATTTACAACAATAGCTTGAGATTTTGTACGAGCACATCTAAATTTTTGCTCAAAACATGCTTTAATTAAATGAGAGGCACAGTCGTTTGAGCGAAAGCTGTGATTTTCTTGCACCGTGTGAAACGCCCATACACCCTCAGCTGCAACTATATCCAAATATTTGGAAGTCGGCGAATCCGTTCTTTTAAAAAAAGTAAGCATTGACGAGCTTCAAGTAGCAGCTTCATCGGAGAGCCTGTGTTTTTCTGATTTTAAATGTTTTTCAATATAGCTGGCACCACCATGTCCAACACTAAAATCAGTACGACACTTCTCACACGTAAGGTCTGCCGTATTATTAAGAACGCTTGCGTTAAGGCATTGTTGTTATGTCAAAAACACACACTGCGTAAAACCTACTCTTCGTTTTGTCTGACTGAAACTAAAACAAAGCATTGCAGTTATTCGCTGAGTATTCGCGGCATCTCTCTGTCCTGCTTTCGCGAGTTATTTCATTCGCTCTCTCGTCCCCAATGCCTCTGCCATCACAACACGTTACGGGTGCTAATAATGCTAATAATGCTTTGGTCTCTTTACGAAAGCGGAACTTTTGCCCTCAATGGGAATAGTGGGACTGACGTACGCATGGCCACAGGACGGAACGTATGGTGACGTTAGGCTTGGAGTGTCTTTTTCTACCACACTAGTGCTCAGTAAGTTATGGTTGGCCTAATAACCGACTTGTACAGTGAGTGCATCAACCAGGATTTCAGCTCCCATGTTTTTCCGTACATACTTCTTATAACTGCGAAATTTATAACCATTCTGTCTTTTATTCTATCAATTTTCAGGTTCCAAATGAGTTTGGTATCAAGTATGACTCCAAAATACTTTACTTCCCCTGCAGCGATATTTGTGTCCCATGAAGTTCTAGACTGCCGAAGCCGTTTAGATTCCTTCTTCTGGTAAGGGGTACAACCGAAGTTTTCTGAAGGCTAATGTTCAAGCCCCTATTTGTTGTGCATTTTTCAACCACGTGCTCCTTGCATAAGGTCCCTAACAGTTGAATTGAAATTTTCTAACAGATTTGTTAAAAATAGAAATTTAGATGCTACGATGATTTAATTTAATATACCGTCTGATCTTCTTAAAATTATCTAAAAATATTTACGTCTCTCAATAGATATACTACACATTATGATTACCATTGTTAAACATTATACAAAAGCTTATTACTAGAATTAAATTTATTACTCTTAGTCTGTCAAAATTGAGAAGACATTTGATTCGCGGATTCTATAGCATCGCAATGATAAAAAAGTTTAAACTAATTTCTCAAATTTTTATATTAAGAAAATAATTTCCTAAAGTCTATTTTTGAAACTCTGTGACTATATATACATATGCAACCCTAAATTGAGTATACATTGTACGTGATATGACACTTTATTCAAGTACGATTATTTGGAGACAGAAAGCACCAAAATCAGTATTTTCTGCTCGATTTGATTTATGTCATTTAATTTGCTGTCATACTCGAGATATAAGAAAGAGATACAAAAAATGTACAGAGAAACGAAATGAGAAATTGTGAAAAAGCAAAAGCAGAACTCGGAGCACAAGAGACGAAAATCAGATGTGACATCGATTTTATATGAAGGCGTTTTTTTTTATTAGCAAAATGTGATATGACCTTATTTAATATAATTTTGGCTTAGCTATTTTTGTATAATAAATATAGTTCTTTTCAGATTTACAAATTTAAATCCTGCATTTTCTAACCAAACATTATTTCGTCCTTTACTTTTCAATATTAAGGGCATATAAAAACCAAATTAAACTAAAATGAACTCATTCCACTCCTTTTCATTGTGATAAGTTGCGTATGACTTTTTTTAAACTCATGTTCATTTTTATTAGTTTTTTTATATAAAAATTTGCAAACCATCAGTTAACCCGTCACCAGGTTAACTCCTCACCAGATAACCCTTTAATTCTACAGCAATTCTCCTTGCTGAAGTAGTTTTATGTGTTCGTCCACTTTTTGCGTTTCACTTATTTATCATTTCCTGCCTGGCTACATGATTTCTAATTATTTATTATAAAGGAAAAAAGCATACTCATGTAATTTTGCATTTTACTTGGATGCCGGCCCCGGTTACCAGGAAAACGTAATAAAAGGATTTTATTCCTAGCTTCTTTAAAAACTTGAAAGTCTTAGATTCACTAGTGTTTAAGTAATTTTGATGTGTTTTGGAAAAAGCAGGATTTTATTCTATATTTATTCAAGCTAAAATCTATACTAAAGGTTCACATATGACATAACTATTCAGGTTCATATTGAATATGGCGCCACCCTGAGCAAACCATTCTTAAGGCCGCGATAATCGCTCGCTACCCAAAAGATAGGTCTGATCTGGTAATTGCAAATTGTGACTTCGCGATGCACGGTAAACGCTTACTACAGTAGCGAAGATCCCAATTTCAAAATTGCGTATCCCTTGAGTGTATATATTATATCAATAGTAAATTAATTGAGTTAATTAACTCATAAAAAATGTTTACAGAAAGGGAGACTATGAATTCGTGGTTGTAGGAAGGTTTGTTTGTATTTAGAATACAATTTAGCGCTCAAGCCTACGAAGAAAATTATTTATTTCCGAAAAATAAAGCATCTTCATGTACTAGATTAGTAAAGAAACATATATAATTCTCCTCTACACTAAAACTAATTTAAAAAAGCTTAATTTTACGTTCTTTATAAAAGCGTACAATTTTAAGTAACAATCACATTTCATATATATCTTTTACAGTATATTTGATTTATTACTAAGCTATATAAAATTTTGTACGACGCTAGTTTTAGTTTTAAGTTTTTATATCTGTTTAGAGGAGAAAAGTTAAAAGTTGATGCTCAAATTACTGTAAAAGTTTTATTTCCTACGAATTTTATATCTCTAAGCGTAAAACTATACGTCACAGTTTTGGTTAGTTGATCTTTGAAATTAATAAGTTATAAGGAAAACTGAAAGAAGGTGATGCGTAGAACTACATTTATGCGGTAATTTTATATATACAAACTTTGCAGAATTATATAGCTGATGTAATTAATTCGCGACTGAATTCAGTCGACATTGGAAAAACACACAATATAATTTGATTCATAACAAATTGACATACACTGCTACACATTGCTACAAATCATCGTATTGACAATTCGATACAGAGACTAAACAACAAAAATTTGAAAATATATTCGATACAGAGACCAATCAATAAAAAATTGAAAAAGGACCAATCAATAAAAAATTGTTTCATTTTTAAGAACTTTAAACTATTTTTTAATAAATTCAAAGGACAGATTGACATTGATATTTTTCATATGGACAGTTCGACGCAACTTTTTAACTAGCTGATTATAAAATAATATATCTTCTTATTTTTTTTTTGATGAATTAATGGATACAGGTAGGGAATCAAATTATTATATCATTTATTTAAAACATAATGTAATTGCAATAACTGGGCAAGTCCATTTTTGACCAAATCTGAGTTATTTTCTTGTTCAGTACCAAATTGTGCATAATCCGCTGCAAGAACCTAGTTCAAAAGTCATACGGTCGTATTGGTGGTTGCCAACTTAATAATACTGTGCAATAACCCCGCAAGGGGTCCAAATTTTTGCAAAGTGCTGCAGGGTAAGGTCGCATTGATCAAACGTGATTTAGTGATTGCATTTGTGATTATTATTTGCACTGAAACAAGTGTCTAGTACTAAAGAAATGTCGTCAAACAGTCAACTCCTGAATAGACTCATATTCAACGGATATGAGATGATGCCTAATCTCAATCGTGTAAGATGTTTCCCTAATATTGTTTTTTCGGCCGAATTCTTTAACGAGCAAGTCTAAATTTCACCTAGACCTGTACTTCCAGGAATATATTGCGTTGTGTAGATGGAAAAGAGCGAATTACGCGTATTTTGCTGACTACTCCAAATTTTAATGAAATTTCCTGATCATTCATTGAGAAAGTTTCTGAAAATGAATCTTCTGCAGTAACGCAATTTAATACAGTTGGAAAAAAGGAAAGGCGTGAAGAGTTTTGACAACGACCTGTTAGAATACATAAAAGAACTCAAAAAAATATTTACTGACTTTTACTCTATGCCGTCGAACAATTTGCCAGATTCATATTTATATGCTACTAGCGGACCAGGCAAACGTTGTTTTGCCTCCACCTGGTCCACATATTTGCTTACGGCTTTTACAGCATTGCCGCAGCCAGCGACATGATCTAATACATCAACAGGTATTCTATTCACTCCAGCTGCTCCTCGCTTTTTCATTTTTCCATTGCTCCATTTATTCTTCTATATTTATTTCGAGCACATATCTCTTCTCATTATTGCATTTCCCCTTCCAACAAGCACTCCAATTACCTCCAAGTTTTCTTCCACAAATTGCTGACACTGATGAAAACAGTAACAGAGTACACATCCGCACAATACAACAAACGCAAGATAACTGACTGCATTGCAAAGAATAATTAGGCCTGTTGTAGTATTGTAGTTATTTTTAACGGACATTTCCGCACAATAGCAACGGCAGCCAAGGTCAGTAACACATGAAGCTTTTGACTCTACTATGAAACATCGGGAAGTTTGTACAACCTAATTTTTCGAAATCCGAACAGGCAGTAGCCCCAATTAATTCGGATTTCCGGGGTTTTACTGTAGTAGCGCTATATAGGCCACCATCAAATAAGTTCAACAATTTTGAGGATCATATGGAAAATTATCATAAATCAAGGAAGCCATATGCAAAACGTTGTAAGTGCCCCTTGAGGAAAATTTTCGAGGACAAGCAAAAAATATCGTTTTACACAAGGGAAAAATTTTATGACATCCATATTGGCACATGCATTTGTTTTCAACTTCTGCTCCTAATTCTATAAATCGATTTGAAGGTAAAAATTAAGAGAAATGCGCTAAAAATTCTTAAAAAACTCATAAATTTAAGCTTTATAATCCATAATATAGATTAAAATATTACGAAACAATAAAATATTACATTATACACGTATGTAGTAGAAAGATGAAAGTTATTAATAAGAAAGAATATAAGAATGTTACAAAAGTTTGTTATAAAAAATTAAAAGTTTTCTCATCGTCTTCTTGTGCAGAAAGATGTTTTTGGGATTCCGAAAAGTCTACATAAAACTGTTTGTTTTCATTCTTTAAATACGGTGTCATAGATTCTATGTCTTAATGTTTACCAGCGGACAATGGCTTACCAAATCCCTGCGTAAAGTTGACTTCCAAGTTCCTAACAAACTCTATAACTGTTCCTTCTACCAGAATATTAACCAAGTGGCATGGCGCTACTTTAGAGTACGATATTTTGATTTCTAAATGACCGAAATTTTCTATATTAAATTTCAGCTTCAGAAATTCCATGGTGCTTAGTGGCAAGCGTATTTTTGGCAAACTGCATCCAATCAAAAAAATGTCTAGTATGGCTTACCATAAACGGTTTATTTTGCCTGGCGCTGGTGATAATTTTAGTTACGTCTCTGGGGACCTCTGGTATTGTCACACGCTTTAATTTCTCCATACTTCCACAATCACGGTCCCAAGACAGAAATATGTGGCCTGTTTGTTCGAACTTCATCAAAATAACCTTTTGGTATGAGAGTAAGGTAAACTGCTTGTTATGGCCTGCGCAGTTGACAGACCAAAAAATTACAGATGTTTGTTGGTTTTAAGATGAGTTGTTATATAATTATAAATGCACATGCAGCCTTGTTGCAGCCTCGCTTCTCTACAGTTTCTTCCCAAAGGAACCTAAACCCAGTTTCTCCGTCTTCAAGATGTACACTAAAATTCACACAGGCCAGCTGTGGGGTGTAGTACATCTGAGTATGTGTCAGGGCTGGTAGATCAAGTTGTTTCTGCAAGTCGTAGAAGATAACACAAATTTCTGAACTTTTAGCAAGAGTCTTTAGCCATCACTTCAAAGGCTTTCTCAGCTGTACGATGATGTAGGTTTGACATGTAGATTTTGAGAAGCCTTTATCTCAATTTCATACTGATCACATTTTGGGCATGTACCAACTATAGACAAACCGGAAGAAAGTCTAAGTTGTTTTTTAAATATTTCGATAAACCACTGTCTCTAAACTTTTGGAGTTACATTGTGTTCCGACTTAATCTTCGCTATAAAATGGGAATGTAATTTACGAACATTTATCTCTGGAGAAAGGTGTCTTCTGTTGTGGTTATCTCCTCTACCATAGTGACTTTCCCTGAAGGGGATCAAAGCAGTATGTTGCATAATCTTTTCCTTCCACATACCTTCTCTATTAGGCCGCATGCCGCCTCTTCGTTCTTGCATTGACTGAGCTTCACCCTTCTAAATATTTGTAGAAGGAAGCTCAACTCTCCTGTTCGTTTGACAAAATGTGTTTTACATACCTGAACATTGGGAGATCCCGGTACTGGCAAATAATACTCGAAAGTATACTGACGTCTACTCGCCTGAGGACTTGTACCATTCCTCCTTCTTTCTTTGGCAACATTGCGGATTAAGTTTCTTAAAACGTTCTGCTGGTCCGTGTAATCTGAGATGGCATGAAACTTTACGAACATTACCTTTCTTCAAGCTACAATCAGAATGGAACAAGCGTATCCAGATTTACATGGTGCCTAAAAGGAAATAATGACAAAAGTAATGTTCTTGATAGGGTAAAAATAAAAGGGTTATAACATGCTTATTGCGTCCTTTTGAAGTTGTTCTCCTGGAATATAATTACTGGATAAGCAACTTTTTATTTTCTTGTAAGGTTGTCCACTACTACGATTTTGTTTTTGACGTTCACGAAACGAACCATGTTTTATTCTTTTTTTACGTAAAATTTCTTCACGTATATTGTCCATTTTATAAATAAAAACACTTCACAACAAAGAAAATCTAAATATTAAGATTGCTGTGACAACAAGTTTATTATAACCTGAAAAAATAAATAACACCTAGACTTCTAAAGATGGCAGAACCAGCTAATGCAACTATAAATGGACTTACAACGATTTGACGTTTTAGTTCATTTTTCTACCACTTTGAGCAGCATAGGCATCATAGTGCTAGTTGTGCAATTCTTGGGTGACACTTAGACAATTTTCATTCAATAAAATCGTATTTTGAAAATATGGCACTTACCATTTTTTGATATGGCCCTCTTCAAATCTAAAATGCTGTTATAATAGGCGACATGAATATTGATATTACAAAGAATAACATCGGACAGAAATACAAAAATTTAATTAAGATATAAGTATACAAAATACTAAATACAATTAGTGCTGCTAATGTAACAAGAATAGACCAACATCATGGTACAAACGCAATACTTGAGTACTGTATTACTAATACAGAATTCTATAAAACAATAACAGAGGTAGAAGATTTAGCTTCAGAGACCACAGGATACTGAACATAAGATTACAGGATGCAAGACAAAAATTTGAGGACCACAAAAATAAAATAACATTAATAACCAGAAAAAATATATGAATATATTGAAGAGAAAACTTGGGAATATAGAGGTGAAATCATTTAACACGGTAAGTATTCATTTATAAGAATAAAAAAAAATACGGAATACAATATGACGTTCAAAAATCAAAATAATTGGATGACGGAAGAAATAATACAAGAAATCAAAATAAGAGAAAAATTATACAAACAAATGATCCAAGGCAACAGAAATGAAGAGAAGATGGCAAACTATAACAGACAAAAAACTTTGTTAAAAATTAGGTATATAAGTTCTGTATCTATAAGTATCTTGAAAAATGTTCTGTAATTTTCTTTTACACTAAATTTACAGCTATTTCATTTTACAACTACTATACAAATAATACCAGCTTTTATTAAATTCATTTTTGTACATTCAAACAAAATGTTCAAGTCGATTATGGTTAATTCCGGCCCGGTTTTCAGCCTGACGAGCGACCAAGTTGCACATGGCGAAAAAGTCTCCAACTCCACAAAAACATCACAGGCTCCAACGACTACCCATCACATGAGAGTTGAATGACCATTAATCGCTGAAATATCCTCTGGTAGTCCATCGAACCCGAGCTATTTCAAACACACAAAATGGCGAACTTAGACGTGACGCCATTAAAGCAACAATATTAAACTTACCGAATCAACCGAATCGTTGATCGAGCTTCCCAAATGCACTTTTAATTTCACATATCTCAAAGCTGACTTTTAAAATATATTTGGATTTTATTAATACATAACAGTTAGAGTTAATTTGGCTTGTAGTTCTTTCAGACGATGAATGAAAAAGAACCCACGTTGCTTAGGAATTGTCAAATATCCTCAGTCTGTCCCACCATTCTAGCCTCATAATACGGGTACAATTCCGGAATGGTATTTCCTTACAACAACTCTAAATTTGCAGCTCATGGATCGGCTAGAAATCGACATTACATTAACAAATACGGCCAGGGATATAACAATCGCCGTTAAAACTCGTAAATCCTGACGAGACATTACTGCACTTAAATTTAATCCATTATTTTCAACTCTAAAGAAAACCGGTCATATAGGACTTGTACAGTAGTACTCGATACGTGCGGTAGTTTCATACAAACGTGCTCTTAGCATACATAATCAGCAACCAATATTAACTACAGATTCCTGTTAGCCTCAGTCAGTCATAATAAACAGCTGGTACAACGAACGTAATCTGACATTAAACAATTTCCCTATAGAACGGCAGTCCGCAATTTCCTATTTAAGTACCAACCAGGTTTTGATCACTTCGGAGCCAAGGCTATATTACTGAAAATGTCCCATTAATATTGCACACTAGGAAAATAAATGAGCTAACGCGGAATATACTTCTGGAAGACAATAACAAATATCCTAGACGCTATGACTAATATCTCTCAATTACAATAACACAGTAAGTACACTATACATTATAACCTCCTACAATAGGTCTATTATTTCCTACCTTCATAATATATTTAATATTCTTAATATTTCTTACTTCGCACAATAGTCTGCACCTGTCTTATTATTTATAACATGCTCTCAACAGAGAGATGTTACAAAACATACGAGCTTTACGAAACATGAAAACAATTCTTTAAATTACTAAAAAAACAAACAAAAAAGTCAAACACAAGTCAAACAGAACAAAGAAATACATGAACATTATACGAGAACCTCGACAGCATGCTAAGCCAAGGGTTTAACAAATATAATCAACTCAACGGTTATGATTTTTTAAGTCAACTGAACGGTTATGATTTTTTAAGAAGAAAAACAAAATGTATTGGAAAGAGAGACATGAGGTCATACAATAAGAATGAGAACAAGGGGGAATTAAATGGACCAGCAACGCAGCCGGAGGTAGCTGATATGGTTCTAAAAATGGATTCCAATCATAATAACATATTATATTACACACATTATAGTACAAATACTTAGTAGTAAGGCCTATTAATTATTTAACAACTGTGTAACTTACATTGGAAGAGATATATTCTTATATTTCCGTCACTTTTACAGAATATTTTAGAAAAATAAATTATATATGGACTCTCCATATGTAATTTATTTTTATAAAATATTTCATTTTTAATGTGTAGGAGAACTTTTTTAACGATTTTTGTAAATATTTGTAGTTTACACATTAACCTGTCAACTGATATACAAAACTAAAAAATATTGCATTTTACTAGCATTTGTATACTACGTAACCAACTATTTCTGGTACAAGATGAGTGCGGATAAATTTTGTGGATTGTGAAAATATTACTAATAGGGGAAAGCATGATTTTTATAGTTGCATTATATTGTCGTATGGTTATACCGCCGAATATTGGCGGTATAACCATGCGACGCATATACAGGACTAAGTCACCTGTAAATACCTCATTCCCTACCAACTCGCAATGGCCAGCGTGGTAGGACTCAACTGGCTAAACAAACCCCAAGCATGCTTGCACAGGATTAATCACGGCCATCAGTCTCCGGCCGCTTGAATTCCACTGTCCAAGGTAGCGGTCAGACCGGAATGACATCAGAGGGTGCTAAGAATCCCCGGAGAGGACCAGGCTACCATCGAAGACGACAAATGCAAATTGTGCTCGGTAAATGTAAGAACCCTTTCATCGAACCAAAAACTAGTCGAGCTAGAGGAGGAGCTTAAGAAAATAAAATGGGATATCGTTGGTCTTTGTGAAACTAGAAGGAGAGGAGAAGACCAAGTGAAACTTAAAGCTGGGCACATTTTCCACTATGTAGGAGAAACACATAAATCCGAAGGCGGTGTAGGATTTATTATACACAGAAAACAC
>WYDF02099110.1:0-10680 GCA_009867245.2 Adranes taylori | reverse complement strand
AAAACAGCAACCAACTCGGCAAGACATTGTTGTTGCGATAAACTTCTTCGAAGTTGTAAAAAATTATCGCTCGGAAAGGCTCTCGATTCAATTCCATGTTTCTCAACGTCTTACTAACTTTAAAAATTCACTTGTATTTTGACGGAATTAATATGAGATAAACCAGAGAGCCTATTTTATGACATCTAATAAATTTGGTGCAATATCTTTTTTTTATTACTGACTTTTGTGCCCTTCTTTGCATGTTCCATTTCGTGCTGTCTATTGAAGTAAAAGAATGGGGTTGCAATACCTTACAAAAAAAATTAATAAGGGCTATTTTTACCAATTATTTACAGTAAAAAGATATCTATATTAACTATTTGCGTTATTAGATGCATTACGTTAGAAAGGAATCTATTTTCATTACATTTCAAACAAGTTTATAAAATTTATAACATTTAATGCAGATTTTATTGAAACACATGTAATAAACTTCATATCCAAATATTATACAATGTTGCACTATGTAGTGTTCATTAGTTGTCGTTTTACCATTTAAAATTTGTTTATCAATTTCTTAATTGAAATTGGATAACCCTAATAGAGAGCACATTCCAATCGCATTCCTTTCGATCGTCTTCTTTCAAAAATCGCACTAGAACATAGCGGATTCGGAAAATATGACACCGCAGCTGAGATGCGAAGACAATATTAATAAAATCTAGTACATTTGAAGTAAGATTAGTGACTTTACGCTTCTAATAAAATCCGCCCGTTAGAAGTAAAATTTAATAGCAAAGAACAAGCTTTGAGCATATTACGCAACAAATACAAATTAAAAAAGAGTTCAGTATAGGCAACTGAAATTTTACACACATACAGAATACAACTTGAATACAATAAATGAAATTCTTCCACACATAAAAGAAACAGTCATTAAGTAAGCATTGTTATCTGTTAAATACCCTCAAATGGAAAAGATAATGAAAACAAAACAAGGATTTCTCTGTTGTTAAGTTTCGATGTTTTATGCGTTAAAACCAGATATGTCATGATCCCCCATGCAATAAGTGAGACAAGGGCGCCTCTATCGCATAAGCAAAAGCGAAAAAACAATAACCGATGTTGAAATATGGAACACATATAATGAGAGAGAGAGAGAAAACCGTTCCAGAAAACAGTCGCTTGAAGATGATACAATAACGATCGAGATTACTTTTTGTCAAAAAGTCAAACGTAAGAGGAAATATGAACATTACCGCATACGCATGAAGTAAGTAGAAAAAGACAGGAAGAGAGTCCAAGGCTACCAGCAAAAGAAACTCCGTTACAAGTTTCTCCTTAAATACCATCGCTACTTTTTACAGAAACACGATTAAGCACAACCAAAACTGGCTAATTCACGCGCGTACCAGTACAATGTCCCTCCGATTGTACTTTTAAACCTACGAGTTCAGACGGCTTTAACCGTCTGATCTCCGTCGGCTTTAACACATTATTATTACTTTTCATCCCCCGTCGACACTCCATTGATTAACACTACATGGCTTCAGCAGTATCATTCGACATAATAGGTCACAATTTCTAAATCCAATCTATCAACCCTTTTCCTTCGACCGACGTCAGCAACGACCTGACAGGAGAAACAATAAAGTCAAGTCGTAGCAACTTCAGAAGACCAGATCGTAGAGTAATTTTTTATTTCGGACTAGAACACCACAAGTATTTCAACAACCAGCTAAGTAATACCGATCGTTATGGGGTCGCCGTTCGCCGCCCACTATATTGAAGCCAACACTTCGTTCAAACAATACGAGCATTATCATTCTTACAAATACTAATTTATTCTTGCGCGCACATTTTATTATTAACAAACTCCCGTAGAAAGTAATGGAATGGATATTTTTTATGAAGCTGATTCATTCTTAATTGAATTGTAAAATAAAGCCAAAAAGATAAACAGTCATTTAACGAACGCATATGAAGCCACATGATTTGTTACAGATTTATTATAAAAAAATAAAAACCATTTAATTATTTGAGGCAATCGCAAAAGAAGAAACGCTTGTTGCCACAAATATATCGTTTCTGTTGCATTTCCTATTCACGTTATTGTACACTATATTATTACGGGCCGGATTCGAAAAATCAGCCCTATTAGATAAAACATATATAGAGTTTTATGCAAGAACATTATTTGTTATACAGTTTACATACGTGGTCCATCAGACATAAGTCCCACTTATAACAACATATCGAGAACTCACCAATCATCTCAGTGGAACCCAATATCTTTTGCGTTTCTTCGGCCAAATTAACACCACCCATAGCAGCTACATCATTGATATCGTCATCGCCACCAATAAAACCGCTACCGCCTGCTGCAGAAGCAGCTAAAACCGCGGCAGCTACAGCCGAAGACCCACTTGAAGCAGCGGCTGCCGCGGCCGCACGTTTCTCTGCAGCTTTCTCAGCAGCCTTTAAAAAGTTAAAAAAAAAACGCAAGAATAACTTCCAAATAAATTGACAGTTTTTGGAAAGGAAGGAACACTTCACTAACATAATTTAGAAGATTTTTGTTAAACAAAATATGTAATAACATTCAACGTTAAATTGAATAACAACATCAGAACATAAAAGTAGATCTTACTTTTGATTTTGCTATTGATATACCTCCCATACCAACTACTTGTCCCGCCTTGCCGCCTTTGATGCCACCTACCGCTTTTAAGATTGCTGGTGATTTAACAGAGGAGGTACCTGCAGCAATTGCAGCCGCTTGTGCTGCAATAGTTGCAGCAGATATACCTCCTGACGCTAAGGCTGCTGCACCAGCAATATGTGTAACGCCGCCGCCCTGCAAACCGCTGGATTGAAAATTAGTTGGAATCGGACCCATAGGCCTTTGTATGGTCTGACCCACAATACTCTGTCCAATAGAGGTGGCGCCAACTTGATGTATGCCTGCTGTTAAAGAAGGCGTCGCTTGGGCCCCAGGAGGCACGGACTGTCGCACTTGAATCGGTTGACGGACAATAGCAGGTCGCATCTAAACCATTATTGATTTCATTAAAATAACGAGAAAACTAAGTTAGATTGTAAACATAAAATCTGAAATTTAACAAACCTGTTGTGCCCCAATCGCCGTTGGAAAAGCAACCGTTGGATGAAGTGCAGGTGGTTGATTGCCGATGACAGCCACTGCAGGTGCATTCGCAACAACACCTGCAGCTGTAGTAACGATTTGTGGTTGAGCACCTATCGATGGAGTCGCACCGATAGAGGGTCCTGGCGTAACAGCGGTAACTCCAGCGCCCAGTGGTGGTCGTGTCAGTACTTGCGCACTTGCGACTCCCCCTGCCGTCGCCACTATGCGCGGTTGTTGTTGTATTTGTCCAGCCCGTACCGCCGCAGTTGCCGCAACAGGACCACTACCTAAACGTTGTTGGACTATAGCTGCAGGTCGGACAACCGTAGTTGTCGTTACACCGCCGCCGGGTGTCACAAGTCGGACCTAGTATTAACAGCAACTATATTGTAGTGTAATTCGAATACAACGAAAGAATATTGAAATGTCCGAAACGTAAATTCAAAATAATAGCTACCAAAAAATAAACACGCGAAAATAGCTTTAGTGAATTAAGTACAAAGAATCGAGTAAATCATCACGGTCGTACATAGAAATCTACTGGCTTTTACTTAGGAAAATTCACACCATTTCAATTGGTGGATACAGGCGGATTCAGAGCAAACCATTTGTATACAGAAAATTTACTTTATCTGGATACCTTGTAAAAATTAACTCAATCTTTTAAATTCCTATTTTGTAAGATTCTTAATACATAGAAAATTATCTCTTAAATTTGATTTAATAAAATAGTTCTTCGATATAACAGAAAGATAACGTTTTTCAATGGCTTGTTTTATTGATGATTTGGGAAGCAACTATGAATTTGATTTTAAGGTTATAGAATCGCCAGAATCTTCCAGCGAAAGTGAAGAGGAAGACAATCATATAAGTGAAAGAAGAGGCGATAAAACTTCTAGTGAAGATGAACTAGACAACTTTGACAATGTATAACAAGATAACAATAGTTTTAGTTGAAAAAAAATGTACAGTATAGCAAACATGTTCTCCGTATCGCACGTCCTTACAACCTACAGGACAAGTACAAACTATATTGGAATCATTTAAAAAAAATACGGAAAAAATTGTAAATATTATCGTTACTCATACTACAGAAGAGGCAAGTCGAGAAAATGTTCCTTTTACAAATTGGATCGAAATGTACGCTTTCACTGGAATCTTGATATTGATGGACACCAATGAGATACCAAGTTAAATTATCACGATCTTTAGTCGAGAATATTGGGATGATCTGTCTACACATCAGAACAATGAGTCGACAACGATTTGAGTAACTCCTGAAAATTATTAGATTAGACGAGAAAAGCGAACGCGAAGAGCGTAAAGAAATAGATAAATTTGCCCCCATTCGCAATGTTTTCGATAAGTTGAATGGAGTGTTCTTAGATTACATTGATTGAACCAGGAATCAATATTGATGTAGACGAGCTGCTGTCGCTCTTTAGGTGAAGATGTCTATTCAAAGTCTTCATGAAAGAAAAGCCTGGCAAATACGGAATTCTCATTAGGATGTTGGCAGATAGTGACAAAATGTGTATTTTACGAATGGAAGTATGTATACGCTGGAAAATCTGAAAATACCACATCTGCATCAAGAGGTCCTGGTGGGATTGTAAAGATTAGTAGAACCACTAAAGAACGAAACGTGACTACAGACATGTTTTATACATCTGTCACATTGGCGGAAGATTTATACTAAAATTACGGATTAACGTGTGTAGGCACTTTGCAGCCAAATCGCAAAGGAATCTCTGAAGAACTGAAAGTAATAAAATTTAATCTCTTTGTCTTTACTGGCAAAGACAAATCTCTCTTTGTCGTCGTATATAACTAGAGGGCAATCGAAGAAAATTTGTATCTTTTTGTCTACGCTATGATAAAGTCGACGCTGAGTGTAAAAATAAGAGTGACATAAATGTTATTTTATAATTTTATAACAACTAAAGATGGATCAAATGATCAGAAAACATTGTACAACAAGATGGCCAGTGTCTATACTTTTTACTCTTATTGATATTGCAGCGCTCAATGCTTAGACGCTGTAAGATCACAAAATATCTATGGAATTCCTGTGGATTAATTTTGGGGATGGAATCTATACTCGGCGAAAAGTTAGTAAAACCTGTTCAGCTAAACCTAGATCCAGACAAGAACTGAAGGTCTCGTGTCACATTTGCTGTGCTAGTGGTCGCAGGAAAATTTAGAAAACAACAACAGTTTGCAATAAATGTAATCGTTTATCACGAGGAACTAATGTTTGCGAGGATTACAAACCTAATGTATTAGTATAATTTTGTGATAAACTCTAATGTATGAACGAATATACATATTAGCATAAAAAGCTTTTGTTTCATTTATTTTGAAATAATAATTATTTTTCGTTATATTCTATTTTTGTTAATTATTTACTTGTCCAAATTAATATTATGCATGCCCGTTGCGATTTATACGCATTTTTAAACTTCGTTAATTCTGTGTAGTCAGAAAAACACTTTAAAAGATGGTGGCATATATTATCTTGGTCCAACATGATGGCTTGATCCAACATGAAACCTAGAATAGGTTGATATTTTGAGGGTTAATGGCTCTCCCAATTCTCTTAATAACAGAACTTGCATGAGGGTCAATCTCTAACGGTTTCCTAAAATTATATGGAATGTATCATAGATAATGCAATACAGTTCCCTATAATATCTTAAAAATCTATACAGCTACTTGAATAAATGTAAAAACAATTATCATGGGTTAACTATATAAATGCGGAAAATATTGACAAATATTAAAAATTATCTTACAAGCTGAAAACAAGAACGCCATCTATTTCTTAAAAATCATACAAACAGTCAGTAACACACGAGTCCGCAACAATTTTCAAATACACACCAATAAGAAATAACAATTTGTTATAATTTACAATCTGACGGAAGTTTATAAATTAAACGAAGCTCGCATAAAACTTTTTTATACTAATAAACATCCAAACTCCTGTCAGAAACATATTAAAATACACAATGTGAAATAAAGACATAATTTGATGGACTGTTGAATGTAGAACAACTAACTGTATATCAAAAAGAAATATTTTGTTTAGAGATATCACATTATGTAATAGTTGCATATACATTTCAACAATTTGTTTTATGAATATTCAATTGCAAGAAATTACGCAAGCAGTCTCAATTTAAGCGATGCAATGTCGCAAACAGAGAAGAAAATCGTCATTAAAAACTTCTTTTACTTCCTCTTAAGATAAATAATACGAAAAATTTACCTGTTGTGGAACACCGCCCATTGTCCTCATCTGTTGGACCTGCTGAGCAGCCGCAACTGCGGCCGCTTGAGCAGCAGCTGATGGTGTCGCAGGAGTGGGTGTGGCAGGTACTTGCGTTCCAGCAGCAGGCGAAGCGGTTGAAGTGGTAGTACCACTAGCACCCGCTATCGAAAATGCTACATTGATCGGTGGCGGTCTAATGCCTTCAATAGTCATCTCTTTTGTCGCGAGAGAATGGCGAAGCAGGGGAAGGCTTTTCTGTAATTTCATTTACTTATATACTAATCACACCACTTTAGAGAATAAGACAGATGCTGAAAATGAATAAAAGTTCATTTACGAGCTGACTCGACTGCTTTTCTGAATCTTTCCCAAACCAATATTTGTTACAACAAGAAGGGTTCTGTTCGTGATCTGGTTTTTTTGTAAGGACAATAAACTTGTTTGTAACGGGACTGATTTACCTCTTATTATATGTGATAGCTATCATCCTGCATTATCCTTGGATCTCAACTTAGGTAACACCGATAGGTCGTCATTTAACCTGTTATGATCTTATTTATACGGCTATTAATAATATTGTTTCTCTCTCGTATTACGTGAACTTTCCGAAATGGTTCTCTCCTGAAGTGAAAAAGTGGTAAATGAATAAAAGAAGGCACATTTAAGATCTCTAACAGATCTGTTGTAAGTTTAAGATCTCAAGCTAAGAACATGGGTTCCGAGTGCTATAAAAGATATATCTCTCAAGTGGAATTCAATGTTCAGAAATCGCTTTATTAACACATTTTATATTCAGTGTAATATGTGCCAAGCGGAACGTACCATAATGTCAGAAGCGGATGATAATGTATTAACAAAGCCTTAGTATGTGCAACTATTTTTACTGGAGGTGGACATTCGCAATGTCAAGAAACAGTAGCTTATTATACCTCCCATGAGTGGATATATGTTTGAAAATATCCAATTATATCCAGGCCACACGTGAAGAACGTCGCATAGCTATAGAAAAAGGACATATTCACAATGATGTCATTCCTTGTATAACTGTAACTGCCGATGGAGCAAAAGATCCTACAAAACAAATTATGATGCTCCGTCCGGTGTTTAAGTGTAATAATTATTTAAACATTATCCTTCTATTGAAATATTAACATTATCGACATGGTAAATTATTAATGTCATAACTCAAAATAGTTATTTTAAAAAAGATTTAAAAAAATGTTAGATATAAAAAATGTAGGCCGCTTTTAAGCTCCACATTTTAAAAAGTTTTATACATTAAAGATTCGCCATGTGTACGTATACATATATGTATATAAAGTTGTGCTGAGCGGAATCTGAGTTTTCCGAACTTTGTTTTATGCGTATCCACCTCACCATCTTTCATATATTAGAAGTTAAATGTTTTAGTACATGTTACATAAGTTATGTAAGTAAAAAATATTTTTAGGCTGCCATATTTGGAAAAGAAACAAAAAAGTTCTCTTCATAGGCGTTAAAAATAAATTGTTTCATTTACACTAGAGCTGCACCTACAGAATCCCTTATTCCAAACCGTAAATGTTACAAAAATTGAGAAAATGCATCAACTTCTTTGGAATCATATATTATATAGAAAGCTGCTAGAATATAGACCTTACAATAATCGTATTATACAGAACACTGAATGCAGAAACCATGCCTTGAGAAATTATTGTTCCAAACTTAAGGAACTTTCAAAAAGTACGGTTAGTACATAAAAAAAATCAGTACCTCAAGATCAACGCCTAGCTTTGGAAACCCGTATAAAAAGACTTAGATCTGGAATTCAAGGTGTTAATTATTACACCAAGAATGATAATCTAAATTATGCCGACAAAATCTTGGATTTGAGCAGGGCATCATAAATAGGCCTCGGCATTGTTTTGGTAACCATCAAGAATGCCGTATATACTTTTGTAAAGAATTTGAGGCAGAGAAGATTGGATTCCAGATTTTAAGAATAGTGGTCTTTACGACGACATTATGATTGTTGTAAACCTGGAAGTTTAATTTTTAATATGGATAATAATGCAGCGGAACATTATAATTCCATAATTGTAAAATTAACTGGAGGAAAAAGGATAAATTTTTCCTTTAGAGGATCTTACAAAACAAGATGTGAAGCAGCAGCATTATCTTTCAATGTATCATGTGCTGAAGTTCACCGAAAGATACATAAAAATGCAAATGAAAAAAATCCGCGACAAAATATAAAAAAGTATTTAGCGTCTCTCTCTCTCTCTCTGCATTCATTCTCTCATTACTGAGGATCGTGACCATCATGGAATGCTGCAATCTTCTTCCACAAACAATCATCTTCCAACGATTGCGATCTTGTGCTCTCACTTGGGACTGTTGAAGCGGACCCTCAACAACCTGTTTCACACGATCGATTCAGCATGTCGGGGAACGTCCTCTCGACCTGCGACTCTCTACGTTGCCTACTATAATCAGTTTCTCGAGGCAATCGTCTTCTCTGCGGGCTATGTGACCGAAATATTGTAGAATTAGGCGCAGACAGATTCTTTGGAGTCTGACCTGGATGCCAAGCTCCTGCAGAATTAAGCCATTAGTGCGCCTTTCCATCCAAGATACGCGCAACATACGACGGTACCAAAACATCTCAAACGCATCAATACGTCTACGGATATTCGTGTTGATTGTCCACGTTTCTACACCATACATAAATATCGAAAAAACATGTTGACTTGGTTATGGCACGATCCGACCAAATAGGTTTCAAGCGCGCCATTGCGTCTTTAGCCACGGCAATTCTTCTCTGTCACAGTTGCCGTCGTCTGTAATGATAGAGCCGAGATTGTTAAATTGACGTACTCTTTCATATTCATTTAAGGCGTCAGAGATGGATACATTGTCATTGGGCGCAACAATCATTATTTTGGTTTTAATCCTATTTAAGTGTAAGCCGACTTTCCGGCTCTCATTTTCCACAGGATGAATAAATTCAACCAGTTCTTCTTCGGATGCCACAATGAGTGTCGTGTCATCCGCGTATCTAAAATTAGTGATTCTTTGTCCTGCTATTTAGATACTTCCCTGTCAGTCATCAAGTGCACGTCTCACGATATATTCGCCGTAGATGTTAAAAAGTAAGGGGGAGAGAATACAACCCTGTCTTAGACCTTTCTAGGTTGAAAGAGTCAGAGAACTCCTGTACAATTCTGATTTTGCAAGTGCCTTGTTGGTAGAGATTTCGGATTAATGCTATTAAATGACGTGCCCAGCACGGAGAGCACCCCCCACAGCTGTTTCCATTTGACAGTCAAATGCCTATTTGTAGTCAATAAAGCGGATTAATGAGTGAATGTTGAATTCACGGCACTTCTCTACAATTAAGGATCTGCTCTCTTGTGCCTTTACCTTTGACGAAACTAGTTTGTTCTTTTGGAATCTGGCAATTTAGCAAATGTTTCAGACGCCGATTAATTATATGAAGCATGATTTTGCTGGCGTTGGATATTAGCGCTAAAGTTCTATAGTTTTCACATTTACGAGTCGACCCTTTTTTGTGAAACAGGATAATGACTGAGTCTGCCCAGTCACGTGGCCATATTCCACACTTCCAGATTTAGTGTCTAAAAGGAAATAATTAAATTGGAGAAAATGAAGAAAAACTTTGTTTCCTAGCACAAAAAAAAATACAAGAGTGTCACCCCTGCGGATAAAAATTACAGTCCAAGCGCTGCGTATAACACCACTGACACTTTTGAATTTGAAAGCAAAAATGCAAGATTTTTAAAAGAATTAATGGTTTCCACAGAACAGATAGAAAGGATACCTTGAGACAATAGAACAAAGTTCCAATTTTCTTTGGAAAGTGCACCGAAGTAAGCGACAAACAGCAGTATTTCGGAAATGTTTGTAAGCTCAGCCATAACAATCACTGTGCAAATACTGTCAAAAATATATTATACAAATAATATTTTGGTAACAAACCAACAAGATGGGGAAATGACCAAGAATCAAAAGCTAGAGAAAATTGAAAAATATGCTTGGTGAAACTTGTAGATTGCGATTTATTTATGGATGTTAATATGCCTTATTTAGCAGCTTCTCCGAATGCTCTAGTTGGAGATGATGATATTGTAGAAATTAAATGTCTATATGGAACAGCTGGTTGTCATCCATTGGAAGCAATTATTCAAAAAAAAAAAAACAACACTAAAATATTTAGACATTAGACAATATAATAAAGTTGAACCGTACGCATAATTCTTATTTTCAGATTCAAGGT
>WYDF02099099.1:0-10680 GCA_009867245.2 Adranes taylori | reverse complement strand
ACTCTACAACACTTTAATGCGCCCACGATTGGAATATTGTTCTATTCTATGGAATCCTCAATATAAAATTCATATTAAAAACATTGAAGCAACTCAAAGAATTTTTTTTAAGTTTCTTGCCTTTAAGATCTACTTCAAAGCATCGCAAACTCTGTACTGCTTGCGAGATTCAATTACTCACCATTACAATTAAGGCGTCAACACAATTCCGTCATCAGTGGATTTAAGCTTCTACACTATCTGTTAGATTCACTCGACCTACTGGAACTTCTAAACACAAATACGAGACGCATTTGCATTTTTAAGACAGACATATACCATACTAATGCAGCATTGACTTATAGTCTTCTTGTAATACGGTACATAAAAAGATCGATTGATTTAACGTAAACCTGAGCAGATTGAAAGCGTTTTTAGGTTCTAATGAAATATTTTAATAATTCTTTTTGTTCTATGAATCGTTCAAATTATATAATTCTTCATTAATGTTACACTTGTGACTACCAAGACACACCATCTGTATATGTTATATTTTGTTTTAATTTACTTTATGCTTTATATTTATATATCTTAGATCTAGATTTCTTACTTTACACCTTTATACTTGTTTGCCAATTTTGGTTTTTGTAACTGTAACTGTTAGTAATAAATAAATAAATTATTGTGTCAATGAAATTAACGGTGTTACGTTAATAAGGTAACTTAAATTCATGGCACAATTAGATGCATCTACACACACTCCGACTCGTACAAAAACATTACTGACAATGATAAATAACATTGCTATCCGACAAAAATTTAACATCTATTACGGGATGTTTTTCTTTGTCGCAAATTTTGAGGTTTTTTTTCTCTCGTTAGCTTCCTATCGAGAAAATTCTATAAGGAAGCTATGTGATAGCTTCTGTTTCACTATGCGTTTATTTGAGGGGAAATGTGTGTAGGTGCGCTTAAGTGCGCCATAAATTTAAGTTACGTTATCACGCTAAATTCGTTAATTTCATTTGTGACATAATACGATATCTATTGAAGAGAATGAAATTTAAATTGAGCAGAAATCACGTGATTTATTCATATCAAAACATAATTTAATGGGTTACGTCATTTTGTAAGATGCTCTACACACAAGGCGAAATGTTAGATTGCTTTTGAAGGATATCAACTAGTGTGGGTAACACCTCATTTTAAAATGAAAATGAGGGAGTAACTTGTCTCAAAAGAGTGAACTCATATCAGGTGAGAAGAAATAAAATCGACTTAGTGAGTATTTAGTACGGTATAATGTGGTAACTATTGCTTATTTGTTTCCTCTTTGTTTGCAGGCTGCATAGACTCCTCGTGAAAGAAAGCGATTCGTTGAATGTTTGCTATAGCAATTTTGTAGTATTTATTCAAAGAATAATAAAAAAAGTTATATCTTGGCATCTGTATTTCCCGCCCACTAAGGGCTGATATATACGATATCTAGTTCTCACAATGTGTACAAATGATCAGTGATTAACTCAAATGTGAATGGCAAATTGTAACTTAATTCTATATTGGCGTTCAGGATTTTTTTAAATACTCAAAATATTTGGATCACTTTCGGTTCACAAACTGATAGGTAGACTGATGACAAACTTAGATGTAACTTAAATAATAATAAAAAAACTAAAATTCTAGCGAATAAGCAACCTGTGACTGTAAAGAGACATAAGGAATGAATATAAAAGTTTTCTGATTCAATCGTTCATCCTGAAGCCATCATATATAGTATGTTATTTCCATTGACACATTTTGCATAAAATGTTCATAAATGAGAGGGTTGACCCAAATGTGGATATCAAAATTGAAATAAATTGGTTTTTTTGAGGTTTTTGGTTATATTTAATTTTCTCGAATATCTTTAAATTATTTTCGAAAAGTTCAACGCAGAATATTTGGTGTGCTTCTCTACATATTTTAGAACGGAAAATAAGGGTGTAAAATTTAATTGAAATGAGTGGATATTGTGAGGTCATCATTTAAAATGAAGTGCCTAGAATAAAATGCATAGGGATAATGAGAAACGTACTTTTGCATAAAATCTTTTATATAATCGTCAGTGATTCTAAAAACATAAAACAGCATATTGAAGACCATAAGTTTTCACTTCTGGTGAGCGGAAGTCGTTAAATAATGCATAAAAATTTACCTACGAGGCCTAAAGCCTTTTGCAGAATTTTGACACTATTAGGTAAATTTTTGAATCCGCCAAGAGGAAATTTTGCCAGTATATTTAACTTTGCATTGAGATCATTCATATCAAATTTTGGTTGCAAACCGTAGGAGTTGCAGTTGACTTCCGGTGGTGATGTCACTTCTGGTTTGTAGATTTTTTCCGAAATCTAAAGGGTTTGTGTCAAGATGGCGCAAAATACGTATGCCAAATTTCATTGTAATCGGCCGGACCATTTAGACGTTATCGTGTTCACATACACAGACATCATTAAAAAAATCATCAAAATGGCTTCAAGGGACCTTAAATTTTGCACGATTGCGATACTTCCCTTCCTATACACTTTGGATGTGAACGGGAAGTAAAAGAGTTACTCCTCACAAAATCGATGTCCTCATATTTGAAAAAAAGAATATCGATGTCCTTCATTTCACCATGAAGAGGTTATGTGTAGCAAACGAGGTTGTTGCATTGCACACAAATGCTATCATCAACGAGTTAATCATCCTCTTTTGAAGAAAAAAAGAAGAACCACTCTTTTGAAAAGAAAAAGAGAAACTCCTCGTTTGAAAAGAAAAGAGGAACTCCTCTACTGAAAAAATAAAAACTCTTGATAATGATTCGCTGCGTATTTTAAAAAAGAGTATCTCCCTTCATTCCATGACAGTGAGGCCTCAAATGAATGGTTTGATAAAACATGGTGCAGCGCTCACAAAAAATCCAACATTACTAATCTTGTTCAAAGCGGATCAAGCATTTTAGCAAAGTGTTTTAAATAAAGCCGAAAGGTATTTTAACCCTTTTCAGAATTTCTTACAATCAAAATTTCTGTATTAAAATTTAACTCTCTCATGCGCCAGCCAATGGCACGTATGTGGACACAAACAGTTTTCTCTTTAATTTAGTTGTATGGCATTAGAAACATCTCCCAAGTGATGACAATATTCAATGTTAAGTTTTGTTCAGTTGCGTAGAGATGGTTCTAGTGATATTGGATAGTGAGGTAAAGGATCAAAAACATCGATGCCAAAGTGAACAGTGTGCAGGAGCTTGTAATAAACGTTCTGAAATAATATAAAATATAAAGCTTTGAGGTAAGAAATAATTTTTATCTGATTACTAACGGTGTCCTGCGTGAACTACTGTAATTATTTGTAGAAACTCTTTTATTATAAATTTCAAACATTCTTAGAATATATGTACACACATGTGGACAAAGCACACCAAATGATTTTTTGTAATTTGAATCATTTGAATTTATTTGATAAACTGTTTAGAGTACTGATCCCATTTCTGGTTGATTTCTACTTTTATTTTATCAGAAAATGGAGGATTCCATTGGCGATGATGAAATGAAAAACTTACTAAAAGAGTGTGAAGTGTATGACGAAAATGTATCAAAAAACAGTGCATTAGACCCATCTATTGCGTCTACTTCAGGACTATCAAAACAAAATTCGAAAGGCCCACTTTTAGATGCTGAACTAGAAAAATATTTATATTTATCTGATGATAGTAAGTCTGAATGTGCATCTAAATTAAGTACGGATCATATATGGAAAAAATGCAGAACAAAGTTCCCAAAGGAATACCCAGAGTCTCCAGAGTTTGTTCTGCTGATTATGAAATGCGACGATCATTGTGTGATGCTGAAATTGAAGTAATAATTTATGCAGATGACTCCTAAGATGGATTCGGAAATGAAGCTTCTGATAGCGACAACGAATTATTTGACAATCATAACGGTCGAAAATCGAAGATACTAATGACAAAATGACGTATTTGAAGATGATATCTATGGATTAGAAAACATGACAAGAAATAAAAAGTCTAAAAGCCTAAGTAATCAGAAATGGGTACTTAATAAAGATAATGCATTTGTTAATATACCACAATGTCTTTAAAGAAAGCAAATTACATGTTCATGGAAATTCACCAATAGACTATTTTAGTCATTATTTCTCGAAATCATTTCTAAGAGACGTAATTGTTTTCCAATCAAACTTATATGCTCATCAAAATAACAAAATTAATTTCAATTTTACACTTAGCAAATTGAAAATAGTTTTAGGAATTACAATTATGATGTCCTATATAAAATATCCAAGATTCGACAATACTGGTCATCAGATGGTGGATTTCTTTGCAGTTTCTATGTCTCAGAAGAGGTATGAACAAATAAGATTTTTATATTTTGATAAGTTGTTTCTCTTGCGTCCAGTAATAGACCATATTCATGAAAGATTTCACTCGGTGACTGATCCTGAGCATTATATGTCTGTAGATGAAATGATGGTGCCATTCAAAGGCCGGTCGTCATTAAAACAATATCTGTCTAATAAACCAAAACAGTAGGGGTACAAAATATGAGTTCCTGCCGGCACTTCAGAATATGTTTACTACATACTACTACTACATAAGTTAAATATATTTTTTATACTATATAAATATAAAATATATGCGGATAATTTGTTTTCCAGTATCCATATGATAGAAAATTTAACTATCATTAAATTTTCAGAAATTAGAACATTTGGAATGTGGGAACAATAAGGCAGAATAGCTTAAAAGGAACTGAGAAGATTTTGAAATCTGATAAAGAATGGAAGAAAGCAGGGAGAGGAAGTGCAACATCAGAGAGAAAAATGTGACAATTATATGCTGCCACGATAATAATTTGGTTCACACGGTATCAAATTACGTAGGTATTTCATCGACAAACACAACAGAAAGATTTTGCAGGAAAGAAAAATAAAACGCATACCAGTCGTTTGCTCTTTTTCTATCAAAATATATAATAAACATATGGTTTCGATCTCAGGGATTCAATGACAACTTTATATACAAATAAGTCTCGTAATGCTCGATGGTATGTATATGAGAATATTCTACCATCTACTGGATGTAGCAATAGTGAATGCTTGCATTTTATGACGCTGGAATGGAAAGCAATCGACAGAAAAAATAGACCTGCTATAGTTCAAAAGTAGAATTGCAACGGAACTCATCTTCTAAGGTGGTGCTCAACTAAGTAGACAAAGAGGGCATCCGAAAATTATAACGCCGCCCATAATCAAAAAGCAAAAGCGGATAGTAGTCCCTGTTGAAAAAAAGGTCCGACAAGGGCTTTCATTTTCCCAAAAAGCAAGAATTAAAAAATGCAGCTCGATGTAGAGATTCAGGAAAGATGCGAAATATATCTGTTCTGAATGCTTCGAATCTTACCACACTTGAATATTAGTCTAACAATTCTTACAGTTTATTAAAAGAGACATACACAGACATAATATTCCATACTTTAGCAAGTATTTAATTTTTATATGCTACGAAACATTTAATTATTTTCTTTTTATATTTGTGGATTTTGTCCACATGTGAGGACAATTAATTTTTAATTAAAAATAAATATTTTTTTTTAATGTAATGTCATAATTTATATTATTTTGTCAAACATATACGAAATTCCTACCAATATAATTTTTTCACATTCCAAAACTTGTTTTTCAAAAGTTGCGCACGAGTGGGTTAAACGTGTCAACTTTGTATTCGATTGAAGATATTGAAATAGGAAATTCATTGTAATGCAATTACGAGACGCTAAAATTTTGTAATACTTATATCTCGCGAAATAAAATCAACAAGAAATCATTATTAACGTGTCGAGTAGGCTTACGGATATTAAAACAAGAACTTAAGCTGAATATATAAAAATATACATTAATAGGAAGTCAATCTGGGTACTCAAGAGAGTATGAATATTAAACAGATTTTAGTATATATTATATTTACGCGTATACATTGTTTATGACTGGCCATCAAAGTTTTTTACAATAATAGTATAAATATTAAATATTTGATTCAATAATATATTACAAATATGATCCTGTTATATCGATAGAATACATAGAAAAACTTTTATACCAATACAGTCTTAATCAATTACAATAACTTTGTAATATGTAAATAAAATTCTACATATGTCTACTTTTAAATATTGCCTATTTAATTTATACAAAGCGAACATGTACAATAGAATTTTATTGTAAAAATGAGAATACTAATGAGACTTGTTTAAAATAGAATTAGATTAATTGCACAGAATTTTTATTTACTGTTAACTGTCGCGAAAAACGAACCGTTAAATAGAGAAAATTATTAATGAATGAAACAAATTCATTTAATGATAAAGACTGTTGCTAAAAGTATGGAAATGATTTTAAAATTGTATTGTCTAAAACAGAGTTTGCCAACCTTTTTGCATCGGGCCTCCCCCCGGGTTATAATTATATATTTTGAAACCAAAACCTAACATACGATCGCAGGTATGTCGCGGGCAAAGGGGAACCGCGGATGGGGCGGCTCAAGCGGAGACCTGTCTGCATAATCCAAAATTCAAACGGATTGTCCCCTCTCCCCTACGATCTCGCTATGCCACCCAGTGGAGGCGTGCGACACTGGTTGGGAAGTCCTAGTCGTTGGGCAATGAACAAAAACGGGTACAAATGATTTGAAATTATACATGGTTTTATTTAGAACACAATTTTGAAACGACTCGATGAAAAAAACAATCCAGGACCGTATTTCAAAAAGTAATGTTGATTGTGTATACCCAGTTACGAAACGTTGTATTACATAAGTGTTGACGATACATAACTATCTAACCGTTTCCCTATTTCTTCTACTTTAGGAGATAGCAATACTATAGCTATTACAAAGTGCACACCCTGTATATTTTTAATATTCTTAAATGAACACTAAAATGACATAAGAAGTAATTTCAAAACTTAAATGTCTTTGAAATTTTCCAACTTTTTGTTTAATGCCTGACAACAACTTTTACAGGAACTCTATATGTAGTTCATGCAAAAGTAAAATCTACTTAATGGACATATAAAACGAAGAATTGGTCTTATTTGGAAAATTACGATATATTTTTTAAATGTAAGTAATTTTATAATCTGGGAGACTTTTTGAATGCTTCTAAAAGAAATCAGTAAGTATCCCAGAAAAAATTCTCAGAAAAAGATTTCTAATCTTAAAGTTGATACAAATAAACTGCTTCAGCTTTATAAAACATAACGAAATTAAAAGTGGTACAGTTAACAATAAATATAGAAATAGAAAGAAAATAACAATCAATACAAATCTAATCGGAAGTAGCATTGAGCAGAGTTTGAAAATATTTCCATTTAAATAATTCTTTTTTATCCATCTGTTATAATGATTCGCCTCGTACACATTTTATCAAACTGTTCTCGTTGAACATTAATTCACGTTGAATAAACTTCAAATGACGCACACTTTGGATCTTAATTGCAGTTTAAATAAACTAACGTACGACGAGCGCTCGTTTCGGAGTTCCGCTCCTCGTCAGGCACGTATGTATTTAATTTTTATGCATCGACTTGGAAAACGTTAATGGTGTGCGCGAGATGATTAATAAAGTTCGTCATGTAACTTACCGAGAGTTCCTTCGGCATTTCTAAGACCTCAATGATGAGTTGGGCGTGAAAAAATTAGTTTCTTGTTGGATCCCGCATCTGTTGACCGAGAAACAAATGGCAGCTCGTGTCAGTTGGTGCCGAAGAAATCTGAATCGTTCCAACATAAGGCCACTCCAAAAATGTGTACAGTATCGTCAGCGGTGACGAGTCTTGGATTTATTCTTATGAAACCAAGAATAAACGTCAGTTTACTGTTTGGGTGTTTCAAGATTAGGAGAACCCAACCAAAATCATCCGTTCCCGCAGTGTCGAAAAATATGGTCGCAACTTTAGTATCAAAATCCGGACATGTGACTAGAATTCCTTTACAAAATTGAAGGACAGTAACTGCTGATTGGTACACAACCGTTGTCGGATCATCCTTCACCATGACAATGCGAGTGCTCACACTGTTCGATAAACATTTTGAGTTTTTGGAGCAACAAAACATCGAGCTTGATGTTTGTGATACTCCGTACAGCCCTGACTTAAGTCCCAACTTTTTATTTTACATTTCCCATCATCAAGAATGCAGTGCGTGGTCAACGATTTCAATCACCTGAAGATGCAGTCGATACTTTTTTAAATGATCATTTTGAGCGTACCCATTGAAGAATGGAATAAGTGCTTTAACAATTGGTTTCAGCGAATGTAACAAGTGTATCGACAATGGTGGCAAATCCTTACACCAACAATAAAGGACTTACAAAAACAATAAAGGACTGAAAATTAAACTATTGCTTTTTTTCAGATTAAAATTCTGGTATCCTTTAGGGATTTTTTCCTGAGACACTACGGACCACTCGGACTGTTACGGACTATTGCTTTTTGTTACAGCGATATGCAAAATTAAAAAGACATCTCCCGTATAGATTGGTTGATTTCTAGCAACCAGAAGCAATACATGAGATTTTTATAGAAGCAATTCATCTTGACTGCTAGAAGAGGACCACGAAATTTACGTAAGGAGTTGAAGGGTGCAAAGGAGGTGGACAATCTTTATTTTATAGGATATATCGTTAATGTTGCGAAATACCAGGATATACTGAACAATCAGTTACTTCGATCATTTGAGAAACTTCATCCCGAAGATAGTGTTCTATTTCAGTAGGATGGGGTCAATTGATATTCGGCAAGAACAATGGAAAATATGGTTGGAAAATCATCACGTAATTGTCTTACACTGGACATGTTCCAGGTCAGAATTGTGAAGCTATTTGAAGAAACAATTTCGAAAACATTGAAGAAACAGTTACCAAGAACTAAAACTCTTTTGAAAGATCAATGAAATTTGGAATTCTGTAACGACTCAAATGCCGTAATTCGGAGAACACAGCTTTAACACTAAAGTACGAACTTAAATAATCTATTAATTTATTGTACGAATTTCATATATTTTGTCATTAACGTGTAACTAATAAATACAAAAAAAATATATACTAAAATTTTATAGAGGCTCGAATAAAATTCTGTGAGAAGAAATTTTGATTGTCTCGTAACGTATATAAATTTTCGTTCATTTCTGACTATCGAAAATGATAGTATACTTAAACAGAAACAAATCTCAATACTTCTGTTTTGTGATGTGCACTGACTGTTATTTACTTCGATATAGTACCAAATTCAGCTGACGAGATTCTGTCAGAAAATTTCTTGTTCCAAAACAAAAGAAAATCGGAAATATTACATGAATAGAATTTTTCGGTTTTGTGATACTAGAAAAGATTGAATCTTTTAAAAATTTATTATTTGTATTAATTTATTACATCAATATTCATGAAGAAAAGGTTTGTGTCATTCTTTTTAACTCTTGAAAAGCAAATGTAGGATTTACCAGAAAAGGTACTTTTGAACAACAATTTTTGATAGAATCTCCGAACATTGTATATGACAAATTAATATTGTTTTATTTTGAAAATATTACAATCAAATAATTTAAACTTGACTCACAGCACCGAAGTTTCAGCAGCTCTCGCCGCCGCTGTACCATTATTATTATTATTATTATTCGTACTGTTATTGTTATTTTGTGCCGGCGATGTCACTTCACCCACATGACTTGAACAATAGAATTTTTTATGCGCTAAAAACGTATTGTAGTAGGTGAACGATATATCGCACGATTTACAATATTTGGGCCCGCTTTTAGGTCCCGCTCCATTAGCATCTTGTAATAACTGAGCAGCTTCAATTGTTGCTTCACCCGATGTAGCTTGATTGCGTTGATTAAGTAATAAATCTGGATTGCTTGAAACTGTTGGCGAATGTTGCTTGATTTGCGGTACAATATCTTCGATCGGGGCGATTATCACTTCCGGTTCGATAGCTTCCTTTTTCACTATCACGAATTCATCGCTATCATCATCGGGTGTACAGCGCGGACTACGGGTGCCTTCAGATGTCTTGGATGGATCATCTATGCCGTTAGTTAATGATTGAGTATCTGAAACACATCCATTTTCGTATATTTACAAAATGAATATTGAATCTTAATTTAATAAGAACTTTAATTCAATTTTCACGGTTTTTATCAAAGTAAAAATTCTCTTAAATCTAATCGTACTTTTTTCCGCCTCAGCGACTTATAAAACGTGCCTTTCATGTACTACTTAACTAAATTGAGCGCCCATATAGTAAATTACATGGATTTTCGAACTAATAAACTGCATGGATTTTATTAGTTCGATTGCAATATATCTATTAGAACGCAGCGTTGCCAGATTTAAAATTTGAACAACTTTTGGCTGTATCTCAAAAACTATTAAAGATAAATTATCTTTAATTAATATTATTAACATCATAGTAACTGTGATGTTAATAATAATAATTGAATACTATGTAAGTTCAGTTGAATACATGAATACATGTTGAATACATTTTATTGAAAATTGTTCAGGGTGAACCAAAACATGTAGTAGGGTTTTAAAATAATTATTAATGGATGTTTATTTAATTAGGTACTATGAGACATAAATTAAAACCTCAGTATTTACGTTATTT
>WYDF02099088.1:0-10681 GCA_009867245.2 Adranes taylori | reverse complement strand
TATATATATATATATATATATATATTCATGTTACACCATACATTGACATAATCTTAATGGAAAACAAAAATTTGTTACTATAAGCCATTTAATTATTATCTATATATTGACATATTACTAAAGTGTTTCTTATCATATTAAAACAACCTTGCTAAAGGGAATTTTTTTCACACTTTAAATAGAGGTCTATTTAAATTTCTGCTACTTGATGGGCTCGCGGGCTGGTTAATAATTCGCGTCTTTGAGTAGCTCCGTGAGCAGAAATGTAATTTCTTAAATCAGCCATGTAGATTACTCGTCCCATTTTCGCAATGAGTCGCGAAACGTCAAACTTCTAGAGAAACCAGCCACAAGAGGATAGATGTGTGCAAGAGGATTATATATAGAAAATGCTTATCGAATATTAAAGTATCTGATGGATCTTCATGACATTCGGTCACGATCAGTATGATGGACAAGCGTATCACATTTTGTAATTGCTGTATTTTAGATTATTTAAATACCATTTTATATTACTATCATTTGAAGTCACATGAACTGTTGGTAAAATACTTATCAACAGTTTTTTATAATCGTTTTACTAGAAAAGTTAAAAAAGTGTTTGAAAAGTTGACATTGTTAATAATTACTTATCAAAGGTTTTTGAATGTCCTCTAAGCATCCACGTTTTTATCTTATCCACTTTAAGTTTCTTGCATTCTTCTATTCTTAGTTTAACTTTATCAGGATTATAAAGAAAAATCCACCAGTCACTCACCATTTCTCCTCTACTTATATTATTTATTGATAATATTTTCACCAAATCTTCAAGTTTATTTAAAGATATTTTGCGTAAAAATGGTCGGCTTTGAAACACTTGATAAATTTGTTCTTCATTCAGCTAAAAGGCAAAAAGATATGTTAGCTAATATATTTCTTGCAATATTGTACAAGTCAACTATAACATTCGATATAAATATATTAATCATCTTTCCTGTAGTGTCCTTTTCCTAACATGGGCTTTACGATATTTAAACATTGTTTAAATATCGTATGAGGTGTTCATCATTTACATTAACTCAGAAATAGTTATTTTCAAATATTTTACCACATTTTTGAAATTGTTGTTGCGTTCATACATACTGCATAGGGTTTCCAAATACCCGAAAGCGAGTTCTAATTTTTAACCTAGTCAGGCCTACAATTGAAAAAAGCGCTCTGTTACAGTAGATGTTGGTTTTATTGTAAGAAGTGTATTAAATAATATATTTAAATTCTTGTTCTTGTTTTTGTGTTTGTTAAAATCATGAAATCTTTCTTTCAACAATGTAATAATAACGTTGCTCTGCTCTTCAACATGGGTAATTGAAGAAATTGCCGCTTCCAGTTGTTGCTGTAGTGAATTTACAGCGTTTTGACTTTCAAACACACTTTCACTTGCGATTTCTTCAACTACTTCCTCCACGTCATTGTGTTCAGTACTGTTATTGACACAACAACCAGATACATTAATTCTTTTAAAAAATTCTGCTGACAAAGAAATTGCGGCAACTTTTGAAGTATAATCAAGTATAATCTAAATATTTAATGAATGTGCCTGCTTCTAAGAAGATTATTAATGCCATAAGGATTTTATCTCGACGTTCATCCAGTCGTTTTTATCTGTTTCGATAAATGTTTACTTAGATTCGTTTGTAACTGATCTAAGCTTTCTATTATAAATTTATAAACAGCTTCAGCGATCAAAAGGGTCGCTGAATTTTTACTTAATTCCTTTATTATAGTTTCTAACGGTGATAAGACATCTAACAGTTCTTTTAAAATTAATATATTCTCCTCTAAAAAATTTTGTTGTCCTAATTTATTAAGTTTTATTTACAGGATCCTTTATTTGAAGAAATCGTTTGAGTATGATTATCAATAATTGCACCGAGTTTTGATATCTAGCATCAACTGCAATGTCTTGCCATCTTGTTCCCTGTAAAATGTTGTTTTTGACTGAAGAGTATTTTATCATTCTTATAATTCTTCAAAAGGTTTTTTATAACTTCTTGAAAATCTTCGGTGAGATCTAGGATTTCTACATTTTCTTCGCAGATTATGTTACCATCTTCAAAATTATTTGTATTCATGTAAATGTAATTAATGTTTTCGACAGATTCATCTATTATATTTTCTTTAACATCATCATAGTCTGTTATTTCTTCGTCTTCTTCACAAAATGTTGATTATTGTTTTTTATACAGTACATCGGTTATTGCTAAATGCAAACCGTGATTATAGCAAATGTGAGATATGATGCCCAAAATCCTTCCATACTTGACCATAACGGCTGCATCATGTGTTGATAATATTATGTCTTGATATCAATTTCAATTTCTTCGAACTTATTTTCAACATATATGTGTAGTTTTGTTTGTTCTGCATTACATATACCAACTAACCCCAATACATACCCTTCAATGTATTGGCGTCAAATTTTTTCATTAAATTATCGACAAGGGCGTGAAATATAAAATTGAAGTATCTATTCATAGAGTTATCAGTCGAATCGTCTACTGTTCCTGAAAATTTAACGTTTTTTTTTGTTTATTTCCTTGATAATACCAACTCTTTCGTTTTTTTTTATTTCATAAAATTTTAGAATGCATTTCGTTACAGTTGTAGGACTTTTAGGCATGTCGAAGCCCTTCTAAAGTATCCATTAATTGCTTGTGATTTCACTATAGAATTCATTGAAAAGCCATCCTTTGCTACACATTGCTATAAAATTTCCTCCAATGTTTTAGTTTTAAGAAATTTTTTTGTAGTATTATCGGAGTCAGTACTTTTAAATTTTTTAGAAGTTCATGGTTCGTTTCGTTCACAACTTATCGCAAATGAATTTATTTGTAGTAGTAGCAGATAGGTTAGAAGAATTTATGTAAATGTTATGAATTTTTAAATGATTAAAAAGTGGCGTCCAGATGATCCTATACATTCTAGTTGTTTACTACAATGCTTACAAACAGCAATGTCTATTTTTTTCATTTCTCTTAAAATCATTCCAAACTACAATTGTATAACGGTTAATTATTAATAAATAACGCTCTCATAAAAATTCTCATTGTTAAAGCACGCTTTTATTTTTAAGAGTCGTTAAAAAAGCATTAATTGATTAATTTGAAATGAAAGCTTTAATTCATTTCGTTGCAAACTTGTATATTTTGGTTTGTTTACATATTGCATGTGATTTAATGGAACTCTTTTAAAGGCGAAAAGGTATAAAAAAAAGTACCAGGTAAATTGAAAAAAACAATATTGTTTATTCAAAAAATATCCGCATTATCGGATATTCAATGAATAATATTCGGATTATCGAATAGACAAAGTTGGTCGAATAATCCGGATATTCAGATTGGAAACCCTAATACTGCAGCTTATTGTAGACTAAAATCAATGTTTCATTCCTTTATTGTGCAAGGAACAGAGCACGGCGCCTTCATAGTGCATGTCTTTTTTGGAGTTACCATATTTAGACTGTCACTGTGTCAACAGTTCCTAGACGATTTAATAGTTCTTACAATATGTAATTAGCAGTACCTTCTACATCTCAAAAATAGTTTCGGTCGCTGAATTTTAGGACATCATTTTCATTTGACTACCTCATAAAACTAAATTTTACAAAACAGATTTATCAAATATACATAATTACAGCTGTATAAAATTAACAACTAATGTTATTTGCTTAATGCCTAGCACTTGAATTTAAACTAGAAATATTTTAGACACACATACTTAGTCCACTATTTATTAAACTCTAGTTATCACTTCTGAATTGGTATCACATTTTAATTTTTTTCTATCTATAACCTTATAATTATACAACACATAGAGAAAGGGATTGCTAAACAATATAGCTCTTGAGAGACAAATGTGCATCTGCATGCACGGGATTCAAATGTAGTTATATTTACAATACTATTTAAACTCATTTATTTTTTCAAAATATTCAGTAACACTAAAGCGATTATAAGACTTTTCTAAAGAAATAAATCACTAAAGTGTGATACCAATGAAGAGATTCTGATTTGAAAGTGCAATCTGGAAACATAATACTTTACTTACATCAAATAATCTTTTAAAAGTATTCATTCTAGCTTCCAAAGTGTAAGCAATCTGTTCAGTATTAACAAATTTTTCTAATTCGATCCGTTCCAGCAATAATAAAGGTGCCACATTGTTAATTTCGTGAGGCAATGATCTAATCAATTTTATTTTCTCTACCAAGTTCTCTTGTGCTAATATTGTAGGATATTTTACACATGTAGAATCTTTAATGCTATTTAGATTGCAAATTTTATAATTTTCTTGTAGAACACCAACTGAAACGCGCCATAATTTGCGATACTGGTCGGCTAGATTTGTCGCGACTGACTTCTTTACACCTAGAAGCACATCGTAAGCATTTATTAAATATGAATGAAATTGTATTTTACCTAATAACTCCTCCAATTTTGCTATTGCAAATTTTCTGCCAATTTTGGACTCATCCTCAGAATACTTGTCTAATTGGTCTTTAGAAGTGTATACTACCTTTTGTACTGAGCCATATTGTCGTGCTAATTCAAATTTATCACCATTAATTGAAACTTTAATGAAAGACAAGGAATAGTAAAAAGTTTTAAAAGAATTTTTCATTACATATCTTATTTATAACGTCTATATTGCATATAAACAATGTATAATTATATTTTTTATATATTATGACCTAACCTAAACCAAGAACACACGTAAATTCGCGCTACCTGTGTCCGGTGTGAAAATCTAGACTGATGGAATTACTTATCAGATACACTGATCAACATTAGGCGGCGACACACACATTGTTTCCTTCGAGAAAGAATAGCGGATGGTTAAAAAATGTCTTAAAATATATACTATTTCACGTAAATATTTTTACTCGTCTATACCTCATGTCGTCTTTCATCAAAACCATCGAGTATTGTAATCCTAGAAATTTTTAGTGTTGCAGGATAGTGCGGCACGACAAAAATTAGAACAATGTTAAAGCCTGCTCAGTATATTCAAGCAATCAGGTTATCTTTTACGGTTACACAAATGTCTCGAATAAACAAATAATCAAACATAGTAGCATATAACAATTTATTGTAAAATATATTTTCTTTAAATAATAATATTAATAAATATAATACGTTCGTAAATCAGAGGAATACAAATATAAAATCTTTTTTACATTCTAATAAATATATTACCTGGTAATATATTTATTACATTATAATAAAATCAATTCCGAGAAATAACGCAAAGATATCTTTTTGCTGCTAAAAATTGATTCCGTCCCGAAACCTTTTTCATGAATCAAAATGTAAGACTTTTTGCCATTAATGTATTAATAATTAGTCTTATATTTTTTCATTTCCACCATAATATGATGAATATTCGTCACCTGTGTTTTAATGTTTGGTAAAAGCAGTTTGTGAAATCTATTATAATATTGTATCAATTGTGTTAGAGCTAATTGTAATAAACTTGAACCAGTAACCAAATTAGGAAAAGACAATAGAACTTCACGATTGAGTTCTTCTAAACTTTTCTTCCATGTTTTGGAAAAATTTTGCACAACAATTATACTTTTCGTTTCATACTTTTTGAGCTGATCCTGATTGTTTTTTTCAATGAAATATTCACATTCTTTAACAAATTGCATCATTTCACCAAAATGTGGCATTAAGATTTCTTCAACATATTCTGAACTTTTTACAGACAAGCGCGATCTAAAATATGACATCAATTATTTAAAAATCTTAACATTTTTTATTATAAATATTAAAGTAACATCATTTTCAGAACAAGTCAACGGCCACTTAAAGCCATCGGAATATGTGATAAGTTCAGGATAATTAGTTTAATGTCTCACGCTTTGAAAGTAAACCTACACCTCACACAGATATTCGGATCTCCGGAGATACCATATAGTCTTCAACATGTCTCATCACAAAGTGACAAAAATCCAGGGCAAGGAATGGAAATAGAGCAAAACAAAGCCAAAATGACGGCCAAACAAAGAAAAAAAAATTATTCACTAAAAAATTCTATTTAGCACTTTAGTTATTATATTATTTAACAACATAATGAAAATTACCTAGAAATGAAATTGGAATTTTAAAATTTTTTATGGAATTTCAAGAGCAAAAATACAAAATTGGCAAAAATAGGAAACTTTTCTTTGCACTACAAACAGTCTTTCAGAAAGCAAACTAGAAAGAATTAATACAGTTTTCAAGTTTCAAGGCCAATTTTGTTTGCATCTGTCCTGAGCATTTAATAACTTGAATTCGTTTTACAGCCGGTGGAAGCCTGCAAAACTCTTGATTACCTGAATGATTCTGCCTCTTTTGAATTATCCCGAGTACGTTCCATTATTATATTCAGTATCATATCATAATTATTAATCAAATAAATTAATTGATCTTTGCGAAGAGGAAATATTGCGGCCATGCGCAATATAAATAAATCAACTTCTTCTTGGAGTTCAGCTAATAAACGATTAACCAATTCATTTGGAAAATTCTCACTTATACCAACCAAAGCAGCACTAAATTCTGCATATCTCCTTGTAATCTGTAAATTTAAGTAAAACATGAAAGATTTGAAAATATACCGGGAACTTTTAATAAAAAAAATAATGCTACCTAAAACATTAACTTACATAATGCGGTCCTAGTTCTCTATTAAATTTCGTTGGATCACAATCTCTAATACTAACAATATTTAGCCGAAAAACGTACTCAAATCTAGGAAGTATAATTGACTGTAACGTTTCCCAATGAGCATCCAAAGCTGGAACACATCTTTTGTGGCACATCAATTGATATCTCAGAATAAGATGAAAGCATAGAAATAATGCTATAGTATCGTAACATGTATCCACAAAATTCTCTAGATTTTTCTAAAATGATTTTTCAGAATATTGTTAGTATTTTGTCTACGTAACACTATGTCATTTTTCATAAAGTAAAATAAAATAGACTGTACAAATGTAAGACATTTAAGTAAAGATGATTAGTACAAAATTACCATTAAATAGCCTTCAGAGAAAATAAATTGTTTCAATTTACTAAAGATAAAGATTTGTCAATTTAAAATATAAAAGTCAATTTAATTTTGTAAAATAGGTTTTCATTTTGAAGATTTTGAGGTAATTCTGCTTTGTATTATGAATATGTGGAATGGTAGACTTCAATAAAAATATTCGAAAAATTTTAATAAAGAAATAAATACTGTAAACAAAAAATCACTTAAGTCAAAAAAATATAAATAGAGCAGCAGCAAATGTGTGTATGTATAATTTAATTACTAAAATGTACATACCGTAAGTAAATTCAAAGTTTTGCCCATAATTTGTGTAAATAAATCTAAAGCCTGAGGACCACGGACAATAAAAAACTCGCTTATAAAAAGATATTCTCTACATGCATTATCAACTAAAGCATATTGTTCGCTTCTGAATAATGATTCGAAGTAATACTGAAATTAAAACAATTAATATCAGTTAACGTATACTCAGTTGATACAAAAAAAACAGAAATATTTATTATCGTACTACTGTTATATTTGTTATGTTTTGTATAATTATGAGAATTTCTAAAAGCCAGTTACTATAGATTTCTTTTTTGATGGTGGCGGAACCTGTTATCAAATACTACTCATTAAATAGTACTACTCACACTGTAGTTTCGGTTTGTTTTTTTCAAATGCTTTAAAAAGTTTTCTCGTATTTCTTACTTATTCAGCTACTACGCGTATTATATGTTGAATTACGGTTTCCATTATAACCAATTTTGTAGTTATTTCGTAGTTTGGGAAATAGCTAACACGAACTCCACTTATACCAACTTTTAAATGCCACCACTAAACAAAAGATCGCCTTACAAAACTATAAAATTTGTTTAAATATATTCTTATTTCTTCATATTTTGCTAAAATAAAATAAATGCAGGAAAATTTTTACCCTAGATTTTGTCTGAGCATGAGGCACAATAATCGGCGCTTCCAGTTGCTGCGCTAAAACATCTCCACGATATCCAATAGTAAAAACAGTGCCTTTATGCTTTAAAACGTTTTTGTGAAAAATCCCTCTAACTGCTGTATCTTCTATTCCCATTAGATCATCTTTGGTTGCACATTCTTCATACTGCAGCTTCATAATGCGACCAGAATATGATTTAAAATATGAAAAATATATTTTACTCATTGTATCCACATAATCATTACAAATTTCTTGAGCTACATTTCTCTCATTTGACAATATAAATTCAAAGAAAAACTTGTATTTAAGCATAGTGTTCTGCGGTACTTGATAATTAGTCATTGGTTTACGGAACTTAAATATCTGCTCTAATAAGTAACTTCGTATCTTCGTCATCGCTTTGATTTTTAATTTTTCTAATACTTCTTTCACATCTAAACAAGATTTAGATTCCTTGAAGCTTTGTTCTTTCACAAAACTAAGTTTATGATTCAAAACTTGTAGATGTGTCAAAAAGTCTTTTTCTGTCACTGGACATTCTAAAATACCTTGTATTAGATTCTGTGGCACAACCATATCATCAATAAATTGACTTAATTGTCCCCTAATTGATTGTCTGTTACTAAGCTCCTGACTCATAGAAACAGATTTCTTTTGCAAGGATAAAATTTCACTGCTGATACTACCTAAATCTTTTTGAAATCCTAGTAACATACACTCCATACGTTCTAAAATTTGGTCACACGCTGATATTTGACTATGTAAATTTGCGATATTTTGACCTTCTTTAATATAATCTTGAATGGACTTGTTTTCTACGTCTTTAAGCTCTTTTTCTATTTGACGAGAATATTGTCGTAAATCAGTACCTGTTTTTAAAACACCTTGCACTAATAAGTCTTCTACGTTCTGATCTAATTGCGATTCATCACAAGATGCCATTTTTTTAGTTTAAACGATGCAAAGGATTAAAGCTAATTCTTATTCTATTCACAAACACATTAATTGATGGTAATATATGAAAAATTAAAAACACGATTGACATCAAAACGTCAAAACACTTGTTAACTTTTTCTTCTTCAGTTTTTGGGATTGGATTTTTTCATGAAACTCAAATTAATATAACACAGTGATAAGTTGAATTCTTGTAAGTACAATGATATTAATTTATTTCGAAAGTCATAACTAATAGCATGACAAAAATTTCATGTTTGTTGCTTTGATTAGTAACACGGTTTTATATTTAATTTATTTATTTATAACAATAAAAGCCCTTGTGACCCTTGGGAGCTACATCAGGTTACAATAGTTGTTAAAATAGCACGCACTATAATAATATTTTATGAGTTTAACGTATCTGATCTTATAATATTTAAAAGTGAAAACAAAATTTATCACCTAACATACTAACTTTCTAGAATTAATAATAATAAAATAACATACGTATAAAATAATCATATTCAAAAAATAGAAAAATGTGTATACATAGGCATTAGTTAAGTCATTTTTATTAAAAGTTTTAGTTGTTATTAAATGTAGTCCCTTGTTTTTATATATAATCTTTATTTTTACTGAATTTAGGTTTTATGGTCAGGTAATTATAATTACATTATTTATAACAGTAATGGTACATTAACATTACAGTACAGTTATTACAGCATTTTTTTTAATAAATTTGTTTACTTTGTTAGAAAGCATAAACAAAACAGATTATCTCTCCATTAATCCACTATCAACTAAACAAAACAGATTAAATATAATTCTATTCCATCATTCCCTTAAATTATACCCTACCAGGAGAAGAAAAGGCTAACTTCCCTCTCTTGATCCTCTCCTTTTCTCAATCACCTCCTATTCCCTAATCCCCTACTCCCTAACCTCCTATTCCCCTTATAACAAATCCTCTACTATTTCCTTTATTCCATCTCTCATCTTTATTGTATCTCCTTCTATTTATTTTCATCTTTTTTTACCTTCTTTTATTTATTTCTCGCCTAATTTTATTCATTATTCCTATCCCGTTTCCCTCCTTACCCAAACTTAAAACTTACTCTCCAGTTTCCCCCCATTTCCTTTTCCTCTTCACTTTTACTTTTACTCTTCCACACAATCCCCTCACACTCCTTTATCCAATGTGTACTTGTTTCCACTTTCCTCATTCCTGCACCTAAACCTAACAATCATCCTTTTCCTAACATGCGCAATCCTGAAACTAGATACTTAGCCATCCCCTCCTCATCCATAATCCACTTATATTTATCCCAACATCCTTTTCATACATCCAATCTGAACTCCGTCTATCTTCTAAGAGCAAATATTTAAGTTCCGTCTTTCTTCTACCGCCCATACCTCAGCTTCATACATCATTATACTATTCATTGAATGTAAAAAATATCAAATTCAATTAAAATGACAATATTAAAGTTAGGTCACATTAATTCCTAAAATAATTTACAAAATTAAAAAAATCTGTTACAATTTTTTGACAACGATTTATCATCAAGAATCATCAATGATTTATGATCAAGATATTTATGTGTTTATATACAATACTTATAACTGAATGATACATCTATAATGATGTATTTAGTTTTATTATAATTAAAGACTTTTCACCCTTTTAATTAAGTATTTATTAACTTATTTTTGTACACACACTTATACTAGGTT
>WYDF02099087.1:11541-23936 GCA_009867245.2 Adranes taylori | reverse complement strand
AAGGATGACGGTATATTCGTTGTTCGTGGATCTCAGGGCCGCCATTGATAAGAATATACGAGAGTATTTGTGGAAGAAACTGGTGGATGTTGGGATTTTGGATAGAATTGTAAGTATGATAAATCGCAAGCATGATGGTACGAAAGTTAGGGCGTGACTGAATGGGGAGTTGTCCTATTGGTTGGAGGTGAGAAGAGGGGTGAAACAGGACAGTCCCTTTGATTTCGTATGCGGATGATATAGAATATATGACGAGTAATAAGAAAGTACAGAATGAGGTGATTGGTAGAGTGAGGAGGTAAATGGATAGAAGTGGACTGCAGGTGAATAGTGTTAAGGCAAAAGTGATGGTACGTAAAGGAGTGGGGAGAGAATGCAGGAGAGATGTGTTTGAGCTGGAAGGGAGAAGTATACAAGGTGAATAGATACCAGTAACTAGGTTCTACGTTTACACAAGGCGGATCATGTATGGAGCATATTAAGGTGATAACAAGGAAGACATCGAGAGATTGGTGAAGGAATTTTATATTGAAGCAATGGATGAAATGCGAGAGGGTGGCTATAGGAATAAATAGATATAAAGTAGAAAGCAAATGTGTGAAGGTATAGGTTGGTCGATAAGAAGATGGGGAGAAAGAATTATGGATGGTATTGGAATGGTGATCGAGGTAGTTGAGAAATTGTTAGATATTGAGAGGCAGAAGAGTCATGAAAGGATTAATGGGAGTAGGTTCAATTTCGTACATGAATGGATAAGGGTGGGAGAGGGGCTAGGAGGGTATTTAGTGTCTGGATTAAGCGTGAAGGGGATAGCGATGTTTAGGTGTGGTAGTGAAAACCAGGGTAACAGCTACTAGATGAGTAAGCAAGATAGAAAGTGCAGAGTTTGTGGGATAGAAGAAGAAACATGGATGCATTGGATGAGAGAGAGTGCAAGATTGGACTGGAAAGAAGAGGATAGACTGCTTGAAGAGAATTGGTGGTTAAGTTTAGGGCAGGAGGGATACGGGAAGTAAATAATGGAAAAAGTGTTGAATGAGATAGTGAAAGAAACGGGAAGAAGGAGATTAGAGCATAAGACAATAAGTGCGTGTAGGGGGGGGGGTATGTTGTACGAATAATAGAGAAGGTAGGTAAGGAGTGGAGTGAGAGGGGAAAAGGTAAATGAACGGGAAATGTAAGAACTAGGCAGGAAGTGGGAGATAAGGGATAGAGAACAATGAAAAAGTGGGAGAGAATAGGAGATAAGATATGTACTGGGAAAGGGAACAAGAGGAACGGAAAATAAAGAGAGAAGGGAGAAATGGAGGGAGGTGCTGGAGCAGTGTAAGACAATATGTAAGCTGAGCGTTGGAGCCTTTCGTTCTTCCTAGAAAAACAAGACTTAAGTGTATTTTGATCCCAAGATTTTATTTATTAGATCATTCTTAAAGTTTTTTGTTGATTTCTGTTTATAAGTTCATATAATATTTTGTGTGATAAAACAATAATAATATTTTTGTATTGAAACAATAGCTATAAAATTATTAAAATTCTACATCTTCTTCCGCAATATCCGAATTAACGTTTCGGAAAGTTTGACAGGTCGTTAAATTTAAATAAAAATTGTGAAATATATTTGTTAGTAAAGAACCAATTGATAGTAAGTCATCTTTTTGCTCTTTTGAAATTTTTAATGCTCCATTGGATATATCCAAAGTAGTGGATGCATATTTAACCACCCAGTTGAATTGCTTTTTCTCTGGATCTTTGTTTCCTAAAATAAGTCAATTTCTTAAAAGTAAAATAAAGTGCCCAAAATTTCAAGATTTCATCAATTTAAAATTTTTTACTACTGGGCTGAATATGTTGTATCCAATCAAGTGGATGATATATTTGTAATTCGGTTTCCGTTTACTTTTTTTTAATAATAGTATTATCATAATCAATTTCTAAATGTTTGGATCCTGATATAAATTTTTGGTCACTTTTATCAATAGTTATGTTTTATAAAGCACGAGTAAACATAGAGCTTACATTCAAGTTCCTGTTCTGACCAGAAAATCTGATTGAATAAAATATTACATGTCTTGTACAAGACGGGAGAAATATTTGCAAGTGTTTACAAAGTCAAGAGGCAATCTGATTTGATCCTCCAGCCGCAACAGTTTTATACCACACGTAACATACTTGTCCTGTCTTGTTTAAGTATTGAATTGCGATACTTCCTGTTGTAATTTATATTTCCTGTATTATTGATCACATTAATAAGATCTTTTACTTAAATAACAGATTGACTACACCGTCCGAGAGAGATCGTCGTTGTCTCAGTGGATTCATAAATGTAAGGTGATGGTTAGGGTTGCCAAATTTTTATGAAGTTACTTGGCTATTTTGGTAACTTATGACTTGGGAATTGGACGTTTGTCTTACTGATTATTGATTTTCCGATGGTATGTCGATAATTGTCGATCTTCACGCCGATGTTTAAAATTGTAAACGAATTCATTGGTCGCGAAGGTACGTAGATGCGGCTCATCCAACAGGAATTAAATAGCGTCAGTGTTTTTTTTTGTGAAGTGGGGAGCTGCCTTGCTTAACAGAATTTTGCGATACCAGATTTAATCACTCTCCATTGTATATTGGCGTTGAAAGGAAGCCACATGTTTGGCTCTGATTAATGTAGATCGCCCAAATTTGAAATATCATAAGTGCAAAAAGGCATTGAATATATTTGGAGAAAATGGGAGTAGTTCAAGATAAGACATTAGGCATATTTGGCTAGCCCGGATCGGGTCAATTATTGAACTTTGTTTGTCAAAATAGAGCTAGAATATGTTTATGGTTTATAGACAAGTCCTTGGCGCATCTCATGGTTGATTGATTACGGTTATATGTGTGGTAGAGCCTTGACGGTGTCCTTTGAATATCCTCGCCATATAGATGTTGTAAGACATTTCAAGCGACGTCTTCGTGTGCGCTTGGTGCAGATCCACCATTCTGGATTCGCAGCAAGTAACATATATATCCGGATTTTGGATGACTTTTGTGACAACGACGTAAGCAGTTGTTGGAGACTCACCCATTCTTGGAGTGGTAACACCTGTGGAGTTCTTTTACAGCCAGCCCTCGAAACCCGTAAAGAAACACTGATGACAAGTATCTTCTTTGTATTAACTACAGTTTTGTATTGTTCCAATTTTGGCGTATCAAGCATGTACAAATTAGAATATAATATTTATTTTTACTTAACTATCAATTGCATTAGATCCGATCAAATATCATATAGTAGGTTTTTTTTGTAGGCATATAGTAGAAAATACTAAAGGGGTTTCAACCTATAGTTAGTGATATTTAGCTATTTTAGGTTTTCACTGTAAAGTAATTTGTATTTCAATAATGGTAATACCTTAGATTCTACATATCGTAACTTTCCCGTTTTAAAGAATGTAAGCTGGGGTCAAAATGGGAACTTATTAATAGAGGGATAGTGGTATGGTGAAAGTCCGTGGAAGTTCCCTAGGCCTGGTTAAGTGTTTGTGTTACCACCGCGGTTTTAATGTGTTTTCTAACTTTGGAGAGATATATATTGAACAATTCCGAGATATGCTTTTGATCTGAGATACCTCATTTGACATAAGGCACTACCTACTTAGTCTTGTAAATATTAGCTGAGTGCTTGTTATATGCATCTGTAGATATGCAGTGCAAAATCAATCCTATAGTAGGTTAATTATCATCCATGTAAAATATTTGATCTTGGGTATTATATATTTGGGTTGATGTTAAACTGGAGAATGTACATTTACCACCTTTGTAGTTAAATTATTAACTATATTTCACTTTAGATATTAATTACAGTGAAATATCACTGCAGTTAACATATTTTAGTAGTTCAAACATTAGAGCCAACCATATTTTATTATTCATTACTGTTATTGTTATAAATTTTTAGAAAGTAGTGGTAATTTGTTATTTGGTTTCTTGTGAATTTTTTTTTTGTATGCAGTTCCTTCCGCCATCTGTCTGAGTTTTGGTCTCTGGCTCTCATATAGACAAGAGCTGACATTTTATTCTACGTCAAGCTTGAGGCAATTAGCACTAAACCTCCGGAACGTGGACCTAGCCACGGCACTACAACTTTCAGCCAAGATATCTGTTGTTCCCCAAAGATAACAGGTTGTAACATAGATCTATTTTATCTAATTTTTCTTCGGCCTTGACTGTGGTTATAAACGAAACATTTCTTCTCTCTATCTCTCTGGTCCATTTTTCTGAGAAGAGATTAGTGACTATGATGCTCCCGTAGCAGCATTGTGCCACTCCTCTCTATTTTGGGCCATATTTACAGTTTCATGTTGGCCTTGGCCGATTAGATCTTTAGTTTGGTCCACCCATCTCTTGGGTGTCCTTCTGCGCCGGCGCTTGCCCTCTACCTTTCCTTCGACTATGAGTAGTTGCATTGAGTCTGTCCTTCTTGTAATGTGGCCGATGTATGTAAAAAAGCTTATGTTTATCTTTTTTGACAGATTTAGTTGACTATTTAGTTCTTGAAGAACAGACTCATTTGTACGGTGGATCGTCCAGGGTATTCTTAGTAGCCGTTTGTATGCCCACATTTCGAAGGCATCTATCTGCCTGGTATCGCTTTTCTTGAGTGTACAGGTTTCTGCTCAATAAGTGGCAATAGGGAACACAAGTGAATTCAACAATCTTAATTTGGTGTTTTTGGTGATGGCTTTTTAACTTAATTACGGCTGTTCGAGCCAGTGCAACTCTTCGTTTCATTTCACCTTCGAATATTTCTTACATCTCGTCAATATTTACAGGTCGATTGTTGAAAGCTGGGTAGAAAAAATTGTCGAAACACGAGTTCAATGTTCAACATGATGATTATATAGTCCAACCGCAGGGCATAGTCCAAAGTATAGGCAGGCCTGGAAGAAAAATTGTCACTGAATGGATGTCATTCTGATGAACCTTAGTCGCTGTCACTGAAGAGGTGACGATGCTAACCTATATGGGCTTCGGAATAGAACCATCTTTTCCCGGCGTTGGTGGTAATGTTGAGGAAATGAATAAATTCGTCTCCAAACTGTGTGTTCGAGACGATTTTTTTAACTGGATTGGTGCTGGAATTGGTTCGAGTAGATCGACCATGAGGCGCGGTGTACGGGTTCGACGTAGCTTGATGGACCTCTTTGGGGTGTTTCAATTGTATTCCCGCTGGATTTATGTAATCGGCGCATCTCTGCCAATATATCTCACGTCAGTTGAAGCGTATGAAAAGATACTAGAAAAAAAAACAAATATCGAAAGAGTTTGCATAAATTAAGAGTGCATCATGCAATATTTAGCTTTTAATTTATTTTCTTGATTATTGAATATCCAGTGATGATTTATAACTGACTATAACGTTACTTTGAACAACAAATCATTCTTAATACTTAAACCGAAATACTGGTCTCTGGGACCTCTAGTGCTACATTATTGTAAGCTGTAGCAACGCTGTTGACTGTACGCCTCTCTCATTCCAATTATGCTATTTTTATCGACTGTACTATATACGCACGTTAAAACGTTTAGTGACTTATCTTAAGAGTACACATTAATTTTTGATGAGGCCTCGGTCGCGCATACCAGGTGTTTCAGAGAAGGCCAAGTGATTGAACAGATATGTGGTGCCGTATGTTTGCATTATGTACTGAAAAAAAGATTGTTTTGAAATGCTTTTAGAGTGAATATGTTTTTATCGTTCTTCTGGTATATTTATTATGGATATTTCTAAAAAAAACATGGATTGAGGAAGTGAAAAGTATTTTATGACAAAGAATACTAAGTGACACTAATGACAATATACTAAGTGACAAAGAGCAGACCATGCGAGAAAAAGTACTAGAAAATAACAAGGGAAATGATAGTAATGACGCAAGGGATGACCTTATAAACAATGATCTGGAAATTACGTTTGAAGAAAATGATAATCAACACAACAAGGAAATAAAGAATGTCTTACAATTTTTTGAATATCTGATGTTTCGTCGTTAAAACACCACGCCATTAGTTAATAGAGTAAATTATGAAATTAATATTTCTTATTACTAATGTCTCGAAAAAATATTTACCCCGTCCGGGACTCGAACCCGGACCTCTCGATTGCCGGTCGATTACTTTTCCAATTGAGCTAACGGGCAGTTATTCGAAGGCAGTTATTCATTTTTAATATGTACTTGTTTTCCGTATCAATTAATAAGGAAGCACCATCTACCCGACGACGAATAAATCGATCGACGGTAGCAAACAGGGGACCAAAACAAATCGTGGCATATAAGTTGCCTATCTTAATAGATACGGACAACAAATACATGTTAAAACTTATTGGTATCTGCGGAGAAGTGCCCGTTAGCTCAATTGGAAGAGCAATCGACCGGCAAACGAGGGGTCAGGGTTCGAGTCCCAGACGGGGTAAACATTTGTTTGACATATAAGTAATAGGAAATATTAATTTCATAATTTACACTATTACACAATTTTTTATTAGAATAAAAGACCAGAAAGCATTTGTATGGCTAAGAACAACAAGTACTACCATTTGAAAATGCCAAAACGTAATATTTTACTACAATACCGGGACCAGCATGAAAATCTCCCCAGATGGTAAATGGTGATAATGTTGAAGTTTGGAATTGTTTAGTTGGCAAGCAAATGATTGATAAAATTGTCCTTACAAATAAAAAACAAGTTTAATTTAGAAATAAGTGAAACCAGAAAGTAATACGTCAAATTACCTGGACACTGATTCTGTAGAAGTAGAAGCTATTATCGGTTTGTTGGTGTTTACTGCAATTTGTAAATCTAGCTACGACAATATGAAGTCACTTTTCGAAAGAGGTTTAATCTATTTTTATACGAACTATCTCTGACAAGCGTTTCGAAATCGTAGGAACTTGTCTCAGATTTGATGATTCTGCAACCCGTAATGAGAGAAAAAAGACAGTTTCTGTTGCTGATATTTCCGAAATATTCAATTTGTTCATACAAAACACTCAAGAGATCTACTGCCCTAGTAGTAATGTAACGGTTGATGAAATGCTTCTTCGCTTTTGTGGAAAATGTGGGTTTCCCATTTATATGCCGAAGAAATCAGCGAAATATGGCATAAAATTTCAATGCTTGTCTGACTCAGCTACTTCTTACCTTTCTAATGGCTACATTTATAGAGTAAAAGTACAGATGAAGTATAACATTCTGAAGAAGAACGTAAACTATCGAAAGCCACTCAATTAACTATACGCCTGTGCAAACTTCTTAAAGGACTGAACCGGAATATTACGGAAGATAACTATTTTGCCTAGTTGGAATTAGTATAGGAACTAAGAGAATGATCGCTGACATACGTTGGTGCTGTAACATGTTTCTCTTGAGAGCATGTTATAAGTAACAAAACAAGCGCAGCCTACTATGCGAATTAAGAAATATTAAGAATATTACAAATATTTTGAAGGTAAGAAATAATAGACCTACTATAGAGGGTACCTAGTTATAATTTATAGTGTACTTACTGTGTTAATTGAGAGATATTAGTTATAACGTGTAGGATATTTGTTGTTCCTAGGCTCCGAGGTGGTTGGTACCTAAAATAGGATATTACGCACTGCCGTCTAATAGGAAATTTGTTGTGTAATGTTAGTTACCTTATTAACTAAACTTACATAGTCAGGATCGTATGATGTAATGTGTAGTGTCGACCATTGATTAATGGTACTATGTATATAGCCTATAATAGTAATCTACTGGTTAATTTTTTATACTACGAGCCTTCTTTCTATTGCTTGGCAATGTTATGTTACTGCTCAATGTCATATTATGTTCGTTTTAGCGGCTATTTATTATGACTGGCTGAGGTTAACAGGAATCTGTAGTTGACACTAGTGGCTGATTCTGTATGCTAACAGCACGCTTATACGACACTAGTGCACGTAGCGAGTACTACTGCGTAAATTATATATGACTGGTTTTCTTTAGAGTTGAAAATATTGGATTAAAATTAAGCATATTAATGTGTCGTCCAGATTTAGGAGTTTTAATGGCGATTGTTACATCCCTGCTTATAACTGTTAATTTAGTTGTCGACTTCTAGCCGATCCAAGACCTGGAAGTTTAGAGTGTAAGGAAGTGGCATTCCGGAATCGTAAGCTTGTTCGTTGTATGAGGCTAGAATGTTGGAGCAGACCGAGGATATTTGGCAATTCCTAAGCAAGGTGGGATCTTTTTGGTTCATCGTATGAAAGAACTATAAGCCAAATTATGGCAATTAAATAATTACAAATAATTTATACAATTCAGATATGTGAGATTTAAAGTGCGTTTGGGAAGCTCGATCAACGATTCGGTTGATTCAGACGGGTTTGGTGGATTAACAGAGGATATTTCAGGGACTAGTGGTCAATTAATTCTTGTCTGATGGGTAATAGTTCGAGCCTGTAATTTTTATTGTGGATTTAAAGCTTTTTTCGTCACGTGCAACTTCGTCGCTTGTTAGGCTGAAAACCGGGCCAAGATGGATGTCTATCTCAGGTTGTAGTGCAAATGTAGAACGCTGCTATGATATAACTTCATACCGATAAATTGTTTATTTGTTTCGTATTTAACCTTGAATAATAACTTTTTAAAGTAATAATTTAACTTAGTAATTATTTCAAAGGAATAAATTGTTAAAATAATGTTTGAGTAATTAGGTGAATATAATAATAGAAAGCTCTTATCTTACTGTGATATATTCATGAATAGATTTAATTGTTATTGTGGCGTATCTCACCTTTTACGATATTTTTAACAAATACCTATATTTATTTATATGGTGTTAAACTTTTGATACAAACATTTTGAAATGAATTACGGTTGTCTTGTTATATCAGGTTTTACTTATAAGCACATCCTATGTACTTATCCGAACATAGGTAAGGACGCTTATCTGGGTAAATCTGAGGGAGCTTCTGTTGTCTGGGCATATTACACATCATCGGATTCGATGCTGATCTACATGGGACTCGTGACTATTCAGGGCAATTCAATCTCAGAGGACGTAGGGGCTGGTTATCCTGTGAAGAATTAGTCAACCCATTACAGCACTATGAAGCAAATCAAGCCTACCATACCACTAGAGTTTAAGTCTAACAAATTTAGAGCAGTTGGATCAGCTGTTTATGGATTCGCTTCCGATATGTCTGTAACATTTTTCTCTATTGTGTCGATAATGAAAAAAGCATTTGTATTTAAATCATCCATGTACGAGGATCCTGAAATAGCTCTTGATAAAAATACGCCAGAAATTGTCTGTTAAAATAATAAAATTGAAAGTGGTGTAAACATTCTAGATATAGAAAGTGCGTTGTATTCATACAATAGGGGAACCAGAAGATGGCCACCAGCAATATTTTATACACTAATAAATATAAGTGACGTCAACTGTGTCATATTATCTATATTCTACCGTCCAATTCCTATAATAAAGAGAAGCGGTTTTATTAAAAGATTTGCAATGTCTCCCTTGGAATTATATCTTCAAATGCGCTTAGCAATTCCAAATCTTTCTCTAGAGACTTAAAGTCATTTATACCTCAAGTAATTTTCGAGGAAGTCAAAATAACCGACTAAAAAGTACCATGTGATAAACTTCAGAAACGTAAAAGTTGTTCTAAATGTCCGTCCCATAAGGAGAGATAAACATCATACAAAACATAAAATGTAATTACCCGATTTATTTGAAGTGGATTCGGATAGTATGTATTAGCTGTCTATAGAAATAATATAACTTGTTTTATATAACTAAAACATTCGGTATGTGCATTGTGTTCCTCTATTTGTAATAATATAGTTTAAATAAGTATACAAGCTTATGAGCGCTTATTTAATTAAAATTTACTGCAACAAATATAGTTTTTCTAGAATTTAAGGAAATATATACATTTATTTAGAATTTTCTACCAGCTTGTATCCGGGAGCAGATGTCTCTTATTACATACAGTGTAACTATGTTTCAGTTTAAGGGTGTAGGGGCCCTACATTTACTCGTTGGCCAACTAAAGAGATCTGATCAGATAATTGTATATTGCAACTTCAATATGCACGAAATTTCAGTTCTCGCTAGAACAAATACCCTAATTCAGGAATGCGTCCCATCGATATTATACTGTGTTACCCTGTTTTATTCGAATTTTGGCGGAACGATGCACTCCTTGTGTATCGTGCACATTTTAGGATTTACGCGATCAAATGCACGGAAACTAAATATAAACAGCATTCCGTTAAAATTTTTAGAAAACGTAGAGTCAAAATCAATCAATTATTACTGTTAGGACCATGGAAGTAGTAATGACCAAAATCAAAATTGCAGCGAAAATGCTCCAACAGCGGAAACTCTAGAAGCTTTCCTACTAAAATTCCCAGAAATTGTGGAATCTAGACCAATAAAAGATGACGTTTAGAACTGTTGAAGCTATAAACTTTTTCCATTGCAAAAATGGCTCTCCCAAAAAGTGCAAGCGAACATATTCAAAAGACTAGATAAAACAAAGTTCTTAGTTAACTAAATAAGTACAAAACAATTAAATTCCTTCAAAGAAACCAAATGATGTGTGACATTTGAGCTTTTGTTTTATTTTGTTAACATTTAGTGCATGCGGACTTTTTTTCTGTTTGGTCACCTGTTATGAGTTTTAACGGGAAAGTACTCAGCAAATTTATTTGGCGATTTGTAGTACATTAAATTTATATATATTAAATTAATTAATTTAATTAATGTTACTAAATTATTACGATGTTAATTAATTTATATCAAATTGATTTACCGATAAAAGTATTGTCGGCATAGATTTCCAGAATGGAAGGAGGATCTAGCCAGATATCAATAATTAGAAAGCCTTCATGTCTTTCCACGACCTTTTCGTCAATGTCCTGTTAATGAAATGATAATTTTCCGACCTAGAAATGCTCCTTTAGTGTTTTCCCTAAGTACTGCCATATTTCCTTTTCCCCGTTAATCTGACTTATCTCTTCCTCCTCTTCTCTCCTTTTCCTTTTTTTTCCTTATTCTTATTTATATTGCTTTTTATAGTTACCCGCTGCTCTCCTTTAGAGTAATATTAACGCAACTTTTATACTATACTTTACGCTAAAATAATTTTATTATCTTTCAGCTTCCTCAGCAACAGCAAGAAATGATTCCTTGGGGTCCAGGCCAAATCCTTGAACCAGGTGGCTTTCAACAGCAAATGGTAATAAGTGTTTAAATGGCTTTTTATTAAATCGTGTGTCATCTTGTGCAATTTTCAACTGAGTTGAGACTAGGATGTGAGATCGCAGAAAGATATAAAACTTAACATATGGCATTAGTAACATTAGCATAAACGTAGACAATTATACGAACACATATTGGAATCAAATTATGTTTCTTCTTCTTATTTAATTTAATATTATAGTTGAAACAACCGCTTATAATTGGAGTAACTATTAATGATGAATAAAAGTCAATAGTGTTCTAACCACTCCATGTAATTGAAATAATCGAATTACTTACTATAGTTGAATCTAAGTTCTAATTGACATGTCTCAAGAATTTCAAAAATTCCAACCCAACAAAATTATAATTAAAGTAGTTTGAACCACAGATTTCATTTACGTTACATCTTTTTCTTTTCTAAATTTTTATAGTACCTGATGATACTCTAGTAGCGAAACCGGCTGTACTAAATATTAAAATAAAATAAGGAAGTACAAAACATGTTATTGTAGTCCGACTCATGTTTTAAATTCATTATGGAAGTAAATGGACAATTGTCCTCCTTTATTATCTAATAAATGTTTGTATATGCCACATGACAACGCACTAATGTAATGTTGCAACTTTTTCCTCAGAAGGCACTGATAGTTGTTTTATTGTCACTGACGTTTATGTCAATGTATCGCATTATCAACAAAACTTAATACGTTTCCTTAGTTTTCGTCCTGCTTTCAGTCAGAATAATAAGATTTGTTTTTTTTACTTGTTTCTGTTTATGTTTTATCCTGTTTTGTTCCTGTTATAAAGTTATTGTTTGTTATTCATCGTTTTTGCGTGTCGCCACAGTTTGTTCCTCTGAAGTTTTTGAATTGGGAAATATATTTTGGAGTAATGGCAGATTTTAACAATCGTCGCTAAGGTGAACATCTTTTTTCAAGCTAGAAATTGATCATACTCAACGCGTTCAAGTATTTCAACAAAACAGCAAGTGTGACTGCAGCAGTAGCAGCAACAGCAGAAACACTGGTCGCCAGTTGTCGAACAGTGCACTAGTTGCGGTTAGCAATTGCCTGGGGGGGGGGGGGGGGGGGCAAAATTAGGCAACAACAGAAAGGCCCCAAGCGCTATTGAAAAA
>WYDF02099087.1:0-11531 GCA_009867245.2 Adranes taylori | reverse complement strand
GTGGCGCGCTGGGCGGCACGGGATGGGGGGGGGGTGGGGGAGGGGGGGAGGGGGGGGGGGGGCGGGGGGGGCGGTGTCAAATTGCCAAAGAAGAAAGTGGCACCAGGCTCAATTGGAAAACTTCGCAATTCCAGACTGGTGAGGTACGATCAAATAGTTCAAGAAGCTCTGTGTCGCCAATTTATGTTAGCTTATAAAAAACTTATATATCGCAGGTAGTTTTGGGTAAATACTTCGCCTGTCCTTTTTCGCTGTGCGTGACATTTCTGCTAATTAGCATGCTTGGTTGTCGCCTGCTGTCTTCTCAGCGTGCCGCCTCCTCGCAGTTAGATATCGGAGACGCTTAATTAGCTGCAAGATATCTCCGTCAATTGACCTGCTCGATCGATTATTCACGATAGAATGCTTAAAATTTACATGATTACAAACTTTTATCGTTAGCTAACTTCAAAATACCAATTGACATAAATTAATCAGTTGCGCCATCTATGACTTGATGTGCATGCTAATTTGATCAAAAGTGTATTACAGTAATATGACGTCTACTAGAATAAAACCAATAAACTTAGTGCTTAGTCTGGCTGGATTCTCGAGGTTTGCTACAGGATTGTCACATGAACCTATGCATGGTTAAAGTTGAGTAGTGCAACAATGACTGGGTAGAAGTATTCCGAAATTACAAAAACTGGGAACAACTCGACTCGTGACTAGGATCACCTACTGACAATCAAATACTTTATATTTAAACTCGAATTTAATTCTAATGAACTTTTTCTATAATACACTTTAATAAATCTCGCATTTAAATATTGTCAAAAATTAGCTACTAATCACTAATGACAGGTTTGTAGAAGTTAAAAAAGAATCTAATAAATATAAGTATAATTAAATAAAAGTCAAAAATAAATTTAAAAAAGGTGATTACTTAAATCAATGAAACAATATATTAAAATAATAAAGGTGAATTCACAAACACACATGAAACGAAGTAAGTATATTCCCAGCACAAAAGATGGTAATATTATTAAACATAAGTGAAATTAATAAACATTTTCCAAATAAATCAGTAAATAAGAAAACAAATTCAAATGCTATCGATTCATTTATACTAAGATCTAAATCAAATATTTAAGGTTTGCTTCAACTAAATTCTATTTAAACACCTTTGTTGGCATACACATTCATACAAATAAATATGGAATAATACGAAACAGACAAACTAACTAAATTAAATATCTACTGAATCTATTATTCCATCCCTTATTTCAAATTATTCTTTTGCTCTTGCCTCACCTTCTTCATTTCTAACATATGACCCATTTCTTCTACCCGAAATATACTATGCCCTTTTTTTTTCTTAACAATGAACCTAGCTGTCCTCCATCCTCCTAGCTTCTTTCCCCTTCTTCTTTCCCTTTCACTCACTTTTATATATATTTTATCATAATTATTCTAATGATTAATCATTCCTTTCCCTCCTTTCCCAAATTTACCCTTCAGTTTTCCACTAACTTCTTGTACATATAACTCCACTTTTACCCCTTCACATTTTCTTATCCAGTGATTACACTTTCCTTTTCTATCCCCCATATTCCATACTAAGTTTTGGCGATACTAAATAATAGCCCGATATTAAATAGTATGTCTTCCCCTCTTCTTCGCTGACCCATATATACTTACTGCTATATATGCTAGTACATAACCTTCTATCCTACTCCTACATTTCCAAAACCCTTATCCTTTTTATGACTTCATTCATTACTTCCTTACCTTTTACCATCCGTTCATCCATCAACCGACCTAGTCCCTTCATGCTTCCATACATCCCCCCAAAAATTTTCCATTCTATTCACTCAGGTTATTAAGAATTTATATTTTCCCAATTCTTGAAGGACTATCTCATTTGGCATATATCTTTCTAATCCTACCAATCAGTTCAAACATCCAAATTGCATCATCTCTCCTCTATTTCTTTCACCACTATCCACACGTCTGATGTATACATCATAATACTATATTCAGATACTTCCATCATCCCCACACCTCATTCTCACTGATTTTCCAAACTGTCGTTCCTATACCAACCCCACTGTTTCTATAACATTCCTTGCCTTCTTCTTTATCATTTTAATGTATTCTGTTTGTTCAGACAATTATCTAATGAAAATGCAGCAGCAGTGGTGATTTCTAAACGTAGCGGGTCACACCAGCGATGGAAATAATAACTTGATAATATGCCTACCTCAAAAATAGGTTAAAAAAAATATCCAATCAGATTGTTAAGCACCAAAAGTGTAAAAAGCTTAACCGTCATTCAGAGAATTGTGGTAGGTGAAACAAATATTCCTATCGAAACAAGTATGTTTTCCTACAAACGAAATCGTTGTTTTAAAATCATATTCGTAAGGAAACTCGGTGGTTATATCGGAGACGTATATAACACATCAATGAGAGCCGCTACCGCTTAGGTAAGTACAAAGCCTTTGAGGTGACCGTATGCCGCTCGCTTATTATTCCCCCGCCATTATCTGCTGTTTTGATGTATGCAGAAGCTGTATGTTGTGGAAGCTGGCGGCCTTGCATCTTAACCGTTTTCTTTCTGGTTTTTATTTTTTTACATGTAAGATTATACAGCAGGTTTTATATATATTTTTTTCTTTTTAATTTAACTAATTTACTTATGATTCATTAATTGATTAATATCTATTAGATTACATTTAATTAAACATTTTAAATTTCTTTGATGAATTAGGTTAGTCAATTTAGATATATATTATTAGAGTTTTTCTCACTTAATTAATGATTTATTAATGTATTGCTTATTGCGATAATTAATTAATTGAATTAATGAGATTCTGATATCAACGCAACTTTGAAGTCGAGAAACGACAAGTGCATCTGCTTTCTTTTTGATGTCTATTGACTCATAACTAATTTTAGGGTAACATTATTATCATCTCTCCTCCTATCTCTGACTAAGCCGTTTGTAGAAATTTTTTATCACGAAATTTTTTTCCTAATATTCTAATTCATACCATTCAAACAGCCTATATAAGCCATCCATATTCGTCAGTCCCCTATAACTTATCAACTTCCATTCTATTACACCTCTAATACGCCGGCAAAATTCTCAATTTTTTATCCTTCTGGCACTATTTCCTCTGTTTTCTATATAGTAATCATCCCCCTTACTAACGCACTTAACCTATCTTTCTTCACATATATCCACATATCCACATTATCAATCCACTTCCGTCCAACTATTTGAGATACACCAATCTTTTTGCTGCCACGTTTATCACCTAGTCTTTCGAGTTTCTATCCACTTAACATTTTTATTTCCAATGGTTCCATTTTCTCCAAATCGCACATTCCATTATTCCATAATTTTCATCATATTCTATAACTCACATTAATTTTTCCATTTTTACTTAATTAATCTTCCATTCGCACCCTGTCAATTCCAACTTCCAATTTTTGTCTCTTCTATAATCGGCATCCCAATTCCTCCTCCTCTCACCAATGCATCTCCACCCATGCTTCCGCCCGTTCAATTATATCAAACGGGCACATATATTTTGTGAAATCTTCCATTCTCATATTACTTCTCAATCCTGAAACACTTCAGCGTATAACCCTTAAGATTCACTGACATAAATGACATAGATTCTTAAAACCTTTGGCGTTCTAGGCCGACTCTATCCCGATTCTAGGCCACTTTCCTTCTCACTGGATCTGCGGTGCATCGAGCATTCCGATTACGTATCAGATATAATATATTAAAAGGTCGCATTTGCTACTTCGCATTATATGACCTAAAAAAAAGTGTTGTTCTTTTTGACATTTATAAATAACTTTCTTCTGCCTAACATGTGCTGTCTACTGAATTTGTACGAGTCTGTGTAAAGTCTACTTTTCGAAAGCGTCTACTTTGGTAATTGTTTTTACTTTCGACGTCCACACCTCACACCCGTAAACAACAGGAAGCGTACGTATTATTGCACGAATCGATATGTAAAATCGAAACTAAGCATCGCATTACAAAGGCATCATTCTTGCTTGGTCTATCTGGGTCGTATTTCAATATCAAGATCCAAGTTGCAGTTTATCAAGTTCCCAGGTGTTTAAAATTTTCAATTTGCCAACTCCTCACTTCAATCCTTGTATTATTTATTGTTATGTTTGATGAAGGTTGTTTTGTTGTTCCTTTGTTTAATAAAGGTTCATTGTTTTCTTTTACTTCAATACTATACTCCATTACTTTAAAACATGGAGTTCTAATAGTACATCGACCATAGAAAACAATACTTTCTGTTCGTTTTTAGTACGCCAGTTCCAATTTACGTTTTTCCATCCTTCTTAATATACATATGGCTTTCTGCTCGTACCGCTACTTCATCAGCAAATGCTACGAGTGTTACTCCTTTTGGCAAATCAAGTTTCAGTAAACAAGAACGTTCCACATGGTAGACCCAAGGGTTACCCTGCCAGTACACCACTACTCAGTAGACGACAGTTCTGTCCATCTCATAGATCAGCCATCTGTATTTGAAATAGTCTCTAACTATATTCACTATGTACACAGGAATATATTTCCTTTCGAACTCCTCAATAGTGCTCCCCCATGCTACGGAGTTCAACGTATTTTTGACTTCTATGGTTGTTATCGCACCAATCCTTTTCGTCCGCCGCGTGCCTTTTGTTGCATTTTTCGCACAGTTTCTCACCTTTGAGATTGCGTCAACTGCTGACAATCAGTTTCTAAATCCGAACTCCTTATTTAATTGTCTGGTAGATAGCACTAATATTACCGTCTCAAATATCATTCCCATTGTATTGAGGACACAAATTGGTCTAATTTTGTTTAGCTCGCCAGACGGACCTTTTAGTCGAAGCACCAATAGGGCCTGATTCCATTCCCTCGGTATTTTTCTCCCACTTATACATCGTGAATATAATTTCCTTAATCTTTCAGCCTGAGGGATTGCAGCTAGGTGCGTCACCTCGTTTAGTATGTTGTCCGGCCCAGGAGCTTTTCCCTTTTTCATCCTTCCTCAACTTTTTCCACTTAGCAAAGGGGTGTCTTGATATCCAGAGTTTCTTTGCGGCAATCTTATAAGGAAGGATCCACGGATCTTCATCTGTAGTCTGCAGCGCGTCCCATTATCGATCATGTCGACGCCTGAGCTCAGTTTTCAATCTTTTTCTTGCATCTTTGGCTTCTTGTTATACTATTTGACTGCCGTCATACTCGTGCCATTTTTTTCACGTTGGGCCCTACGTTTAGTCGCGGCACTTCTCCTGCCACCAATAAACAATTTTTTTCCCCGATTTTCTGATTCCTTTTGACACAGAGCGGCCAGTAGCTGTTTCGATGATATTCCTTATTGTTATGCTTCTTCATTAATTTCTACTATTTCAGAGCCAGAATTTTTCAATGCTTTATCCAGTTTAGTAACAAATAAACTTTCGTTAAGCATAGGGGTTGCCCACTGCTACGTATTCTATGTAGATATGGTCGCTTCCTGATTCCTGATTTAGCACTCTCCAATGTTGTTCGCTATTTGTGGTGCTGCCATAGTTATGTATATTACCATAACCTGTTCTCTCAAATGTTACCTTGCATCCCTGGTTGCATACAACAAGACCCAGCGCTGCCACCATTTCCTCTACGGTTTTCCAGCTCTCGTCTGTTTTGTTTTTTCTAGTCCCAAGTGTTAGAGTTTGCATTATACTATCATGCAACTATAAAATCTCAGTTGCATTTTCTATGCGTTTTTTCTATTTCGAATAATGCATTTAGGAAAGCATCGCGATCTACATTTGGCGAGATTTCTTCCACCATCTTTCCTAGGCCTAGTAGAATTTCAGAGTCTCCTGACGTAACCTTAAAAGATATTATATTAGTGATTACATTTTCTATTGGATTCCATTATCAGTGCAATATGTGTTCCTCTTTTGCTTATCGTCTGCACAAGAAGGTCCCTTGCTAATCGGCTCCTATTCTTATTTAGCTGTAAGATTTTTAATTCTCCTTGTCGTCCTGCCTGCATATTACTATGTATCTTGTCCATTTTATTTCTGTCTTTTTACATCTTTCAATGCTTTTAATACCTAATTGTTTTCGGACTGTAAGTTTTATGATCGAATCTTCTTTGCGCCATGTCACACACTACGTACTTCTGCGTTTTTGCAAGGCACTCTCTTAGTTTACGGCTTTCCTTCCCACATTTGAAGTATAATAAACTTCTCTAGGACCTTCATATGCTTTAGAAAGATGGCCGTATTCCATGCATTAGTAGGACATAGGCCCTTGGTTGGGAACTATAACTTCGCACATCGACCAACTAGTTCTAACTTTGTCTTTGTCTAAAAGATAGTTGTCCAAGGCATCTGCAGCAGATATGCCGATTACTTTCGTTTCTCTGCGCGTTATTCTTTTACTCACGATATCAATTTTTCCCTTGGCTTTCTTCGTTTTTGATCGTAGGCAACTTAAAATTTAATCTTCAGTCACATCTACCACCACTTCTCAAATCTCTAGTATTTTCGTCATTACTGCGCTTAATTCTATTACATGGCATTGCTCTCCTAAGTGTGCTGTGGCTGCTTCTCTAAAAATTGCTAATATTTTTCTCTGTTTTCCTTTAGTCCTATTAGAATTTCGTACATTTTGGTCCGTGTCGTGCCTTCACATCGCCTCTTATTTCATTCGGGTCCACTTTATCACCTACTATAGCTAGTCTCTTTAGGAAGCATTGATATGCTTCTGGGCCATCTGCAATGTTATTGCTGTCAACTACATAGCGTATATTTTGGATAATTTATACGCTAACTTTAATACAATCTGTTTCCTCTTACAAAGCATCTGTAAAGTTGCTTTCCGAGTACTGATTAATCAACAAGAACCAACTCACCCTTATCGTACTTCGCGTTCCATGCTCCCTATTACAAGTTAGTAATTTGTCGAATTGTGCGGTAACTTGCTGGCTACAATACAGAGTTTTAACTATCTGGCTATTTTGCTTGTCTAGTCATTTCCTCTCCATTTTTTTTATAACCTTTGAGTGCTTGACTTGGTTAAAGGCTGTTTCATAATCTACGAAACAAGCGTACACGTTTTTCTGACGATCTCTATATTTCTGGAGAATACGGGTATGCTGTACAAGTCTCCGCTGGTTCCTAAGCTCTCAAAGACACCAAACTGAATGAGAAGACACATTGATTGAGAAGTGTAATCAGTATAATATTCCTCCAGACCTGATATGTTAAGAGACTTTCGTTCGATTGAAATTTAATATTAATAATGGATCAAATACATATTCGAGTGCGCTACGTTAAGAGTCATAAGCGAGAAGGACTGAACCACAGGAAATAAACAGGTGTCCGACAAGGCGACATCATCTCGCCCAAACTCTTCACTTTAGCACTGGAGGACATATTCTAAATCATATCCAGGGAGAGAAAATATACCAATGTCAACTGGAATCGCTTTAGCCACCTCATGATCCTTTGCTGATGATATCGTTCTCAACAGCGGATAACCTTGAAGTATTGCTGCAGGAATTAAAAGAAGCCTTCCAATAAGCCTTCGGAATGAAGAAACCAGATGGAGAAAGAACGGGGGTCATAGTAGTGCTGGAACGAGTGGCAAAGATTAAACTAGCAATGGGCATGTCATATAGCGAGAGATAGACTTAAATGATCCAAGACCGTCATGCAATAGAGATCGCAGGAGTTAATGAGGAGCATAGGTCGACCACAGCTAGATAGCGAGAGAACATTTATCCCACCTGGATATTGACCGCACAGGAGAAAATGACAGAGATACAATTGGGAGGGGCTTATGTACAGGCTGAAGAAGAAGATTAAATTCTTATTTGTTCTCCGCCTTTCTAGACGTCTGGACCTTCACTGCCGAAATACCTGATCGTCTAGGTGCCTTTGGAATGTAGTGCAACTGGCACATGCTCAGAATCTCATACACTTAGCATGTTACAAATAACACTCTGATACAACCGATCCAAAAGGAGTTGCGAATTATGCATAATGTGAAAAACAGGAAAATTGCATAGTTAGGACATATTATGTCAAATGAGAAATATAAAATGATATAATTAATATTGCAAGGAAAGGTATAGGGAAAAAAAGTCAAGGACAACGGTGAACGTCATTGTTAAAAAATATTGAGCAGTGGGCAGGAATAATACCGTACATCTATCTATTTGATTTTTATGTAGTTATTATATTTACTTTTGGTTTGCTTATCTGTCCAATTGCATTGGACAGTTGATTTTACTAATTGTTAGTTGTTGCTTACTGGTAAACTCTCCGGTGATTTGTTGACTTCTCTTAGTCTTAATTTGTTTTTTTGTCATTAAGTGTTTCCCATTTAATCATAGGGAAACACTAGATACAATTACTCGTAGCCCCAATATAATCACCTAACTCCACACTAATAATAGTATGTCTACTACAGACGTACCCACACATTTCCCAATAAATTACTAGTCTGTATGTTTGAAGATTTCAAAAAGGTTTGAAACTATATAGTCTCAACCAACCAATTGTATTACAAGTAGCGAAATTTTTAAGTAGACCTACTTCCAATTATCTTATCATGGAATGCTATAAAGCAGCACTTGACTAAATCAATTTATTTTAACTTATAGATTGGCGGCGGCGGTAGAAAACGAAGAGCCATCATATAAAATTTATTTTGCAGAAGTTGCTAGCTTGATCCAAAAAAGAAGCCCTCCATTCCTATCAATTTATTGCCAAAACAAAATACGATTCAAAACTATGCAATGGAGTTATCATACAATAAACAACATTTAATATAACTATATGGGTAGTATCTAAATGGATCATAAATCTGTAATTTTTGAATTAGTTAATAAAGCAATCAATTATAAAGATATTTTCAAATAATTATTAATTTCCTCTAATTCCAGTATAAAGTGTATTGTAACGACATAAATAATGTAGAAGTTTTAGATGCCTCTAATGACTTCTGAAAAGTCAAGCCCCCTTCCCCACTACGTACTTATGTTCGGAAATATGAAATAGAGTCCAAAATTTGGATATACTGTACAGTAGTGTACTTTGGGTCACTCGTAACTCCTCGCATTACAACTGTCACTTCAGTTGACTCTGCGCTCGTGTTAAACCTGGTTGTGTTATTTTCTTGAATTTTGTACATTTATTTATTTCTGTGCTTCGATATGAACGGGAAATTGAAGAGAGTTGTAGATTCCCTTGGAACAAAATATATTGTAATAGAATAGTTGGGCAAGGCTAGTCTATTAAACTGGTGGCTACAGATTTGAAACTTGGGAAAATGACTGTTTTAGATTTGAGACGTCATCGGGAAGAAAGTGAAAACTTTAAAAACAAACGTGTAAGTGGAGGCAGTGATATTTGTCGAAAGACTTTGAAGAAAGGGTATTACAAGCAAACGCCTGAAGCTGTTCTTGATTGGTTTTCACAGCTCCAAGGGATAGGCTGTCCTGTAAGTGGGCTAATTTTTAAACCCAAGGCGTTTACGTTCCACAAAGATCATAAGGATGGCGAGGAAGCATTCACTGTAAGTGTATTAATGGGGAAGAACTGTCAGCTAACATATCTGAAATTTTGGAATTGCAGTCTAAAATGGAAGAAATCGTTTTCTACGAAGAATTGACCTCAGATAAAATTTTCAACTCATACGAAACTGGTCTTAAATTTCGAATGCTTCTGGTTTTTTTAAAAGTAACGCCTCTACTAATTGGAAAGTCTAAAAATCTTATACAATTATTTTTGAAAAAAATAAGCTCTCAACGAAAGCTATTTTATTATTGCGCAATGTGTCATTTCACACAGACGCCAAAATATGTCGCTTATGCAACCCCTAGACCAAGGGTTTTAGAAATTATGAAGAGAAGTTACCGGATATTGGTTGTAAACATAGACGGATTGGCTGTTATGGAAGTCTTAAAGCAAGTCACATTGAAAGATATAGCATACGGGATTAGTTCAATGTGAGATGAGGTGAAAACCTCCACCATTCAAAAGTCATGGAAAAATTAATTTAATTTAGGTTGACACCCTGAAACGGTATCAGGACAATGTGAGCGAATCTGTTCAACTAGCCAATTAGCCAGTTGTTGGAAATCAGATCAACAGCAAAAACATTCTTGATTTGTGCAAAGAAGAGGCCCAGATGAAGATTTCAGATGGGGAGATTATCAATATGGATAATAGTGTTAAAGACAGTGAAGCAAATGACTATACGGACTATAGAACTCGACAAATATCATATTCCGAAGGGCTGAAATTGATCGACTTACATAGAAGAATGTACATCACATGCCACAATCTATCTTCAGAGTTGGCGTAATATTGCATCATATAAGAGCGGCCCGAAGTTTACTCAGAAAACATAAAATAATTTAAGAAATCATTTCATCTTTCTATTTGCTTACAGATCTGTAATTATGTTCGTTTCAAGTTTCTTCATAAAATAAAACAATTTTGTATATATTCAGGAGTTTTTACTTAACCTCCGTATTATCAGAATCTTTTGGTATCCCGAGGTGCTCTCTGTGACAATTACCTCGGATAATCGCAAGCCTACTACATAGCTAAAGCACCAAACTACAAAACTAGCGCAGATAATTCTTTCTTTCTCTTTTGTGACGTCACTCAGTGGCAAATCCAAATCCCAATTATTTCTGTTATGGTGTACTAATTGTATATGTGGATTTTAAAAATGGTGTTCTGTGGCGTTGTGGAATGTTCATCGAAAAATATTACAACTAGTAGTATTTATAATTCGGAATGTAGTTACGCTTCGTTTCCAAAAACCAAAATACATTGGAGACATAGTGTATTTTTGTTACCACCAAAATAAGTTAAATAAAGGCATTGTGAGCGTATCCTGGAACACTTTTAGGATGACGATTATTGTTTAAGAGAAAAGCTTTTAAATTGTCCACAAAATAAGTGGAAATTAAAGCCAGAAGCAATTGGTTCCAAGCAATTTGCCCTCAGCGCAAAAAAAAGAACGAAAGATTAATTATGAATGAAATATATACATGGGTATTACAGGAGAATAACGGGTACCAGTGCTGGGTAAAAGGAGTAAAAAAGATGGTAAAATATGAAGGGAAAATAATGCAGGGAGACCCAGACAGAATTGTGAGGAAGGTATATATAGGTGATTGGGAAGATGTGGAGAGAGGAGAAAAAAGGAATAAATGGGTGATGGAGCAAAAGAGAGTGTATGAGAGATGTGGGAGAATGGTAGTCTATGGGAGAATGGTATAATAGAATGATGAATGGAGGAACCTGGGAATTGGAAGTAGAGAGAAAGATGAAGGATGTGGAATTGTAGGACAGAAGGGAGAAAATAAGAGGATCAAGATATAATAAAAGATGCAAGGAAATAGAGGTAGAAAGAGGGAGGCCAAGATGTCTGGAATCTGATATGAGTATGGAAGAGAAAATAATGATAGCAAGATTCAGGTGTGGGAGTATGGAGAGAGGGAATA
>WYDF02099076.1:0-10681 GCA_009867245.2 Adranes taylori | reverse complement strand
GGCGAAACGTCGGCAAAACAAAATGCCCCATACGCGGGGCACAACCCGGAATAATAACAACAATACACATATATATATTTATATATATATTTATATATATATATATGCCTTCTTCTTTGTCTCACACTCCGAGCCGTCAATGTTCTATGTCGAGGCTTTCTAAATACACTTTTAAATCTCACTCCTCCGTGCGCGCACTCTCCTTATTGCTGCATGCGTCAAATGATACTGACTGCTGACTGACTACACGAATATCGAGTGGCATCGTAGGCATGTGGCGTGCATGAACGTAAACAAACGACAAACTATTATGTGTTTGACAATGGCAGTATGAACGTAAACAATGGATGTTTTATATAATTTAATGTATTTGTAACACATATTATATATAGATTTTAGCTGTATTCTATCTCCATATAAACTTTAACTATGCCAAATCTCACACACCTCCGTACGCGCAATATGGTTAAAAAGGGATACACAGTTTACTCTTAGTATTAGTATAGTATATTGTATATACTATACTGCTACGTATTAGTATATAGATTGGCTAAAGAATCTAAATTACATATGAAATGCATGTCATATTAATTTCAAACACTAAAAAGAGCCTCAATATTATTTTTTAAACATTTTATGACAAAACTATTAAATACATATAAAGATTCGTAATAGCTGATATTTCTAGAATTCACTTATATAAATCTCAAAATGCACAATATGTATTTGATAAAACGGACCAGAAAAATCTGAAATACACGGACAAAAAGGCTATTTACTTTACTATATAATGAAGCGTGAAGCGCTGACAAATTAAATATTCAGCAAAAAAACAAAATTTAAATTCAATAACTAGGTTTTAAAGTTTAAATTAATACCGTTAAATGCGAAACGTAAGCTGCAACGAGCTGCTGTAGTAGGCTGGCTCAGGTGTCTACTTGATGTTCTCCCTAGGGTCGTCAACTACCCAAACTACCTCGCTACCACAGCCCGACTTTAAACCACCACGTGCATTCACTTTAGGGCAGATGTAATAGTTGGTTCGGCACTCCACTTGATGTTGCCAAACATACGCCAGCATCCCAGACTCCACCTGCTAAAAAAGGTAAGAAACAAGTAGGGGCCATTGTCACTGCAGAATGAGGGATTAATATAGCTGCGGTTGTGGCAATTAATGCTGAAAGACAATTTATTCTGCCAATGTTGGCTTTTCCGTGGGTGAGAATGAATCCTGAGCCTGGTGTTAATGCCCCTCCCGAAACGTTAGTAGTTGGTCAACGAAACCGCTGGATTAATACTGGACTCCTCTTGAAATATGTGCGGCATTTCCACAGCTTCGTTAAATCCTTCACGGAGGAGAAGGTTCTTCTTTTGTAGATGGACATTCAAGTCACAAATCATTAGAAGCAGTAACGCTTTGTCGAGAACATGGAATTGGTGTCATATGTTTTGCACCATACACGACCCACCGGATGCAACCCCTGGATGTCAGTGTCTTTGGACCATTAATGAAATTTAACAATCAGGAAAGCAGAATGTGGCTTCATCATAATCCAGGTTGAGTTGTTCGCCTGCAACAAGTTTCTAATTATTTGGCGCTGCATACTGGCGAGCTGCTCCTGTAGATAATGCATTATCAGGTTTTGAAAAAACTGGATTAGTCCCATTCAACCGGGATATCTTTCCTGAGTGGTTGTATCTGCCTGCGTCAGTAACAGATCTGTGTGAACCCGAAGAAAATACAGTTTTTGAAACAATACATAACGTGATACATAACTGGAATCACCAGTAGGACTACCTCTCCTGTTCCTGGACCTTCCGGTCTAAAACCAAAAAAACGACGGCTAATTACTCCTGAAACCAGTGAGGCTGAAGATGACTGGGAGCCAAGTCTTCATTCAATCAGTGACGTTTCTTTCTGCTCCAAGACAATAGATTCGGATGGAAACAAGTCAACATCTCCTGGACATATTCCTTTATGTCCTTATGATATTGCTCCATTGCCAAAGCTAGATGTTACATGAGGATGTGCCAAAAAGAGGGAGTAAAACCTCCTGCCTACTTTCAAACAATTGCAGGAGAAAAATGAAACCATTGTTCATACCTTGCCCGTAAACAATTAAAAAAAAACTCAACCTTGGTAAGAGAAAGATTGAATCCAAGAAGGAGAAGAAAGAAGAATCTGCTGATGTCGAGTGCTTATTCTGCGATGAAAAATTTTCTTCATCTAGATCTCGAGAAATGTGGAGACAATGTACAAAATGCAAGAGCTGTGCACATGAGCTACGTGCTGGAATAGATCGATTCACTAAAGATTATATGTGTGATTCAGTTATAAAATTATAGTGCACATGGAATCATTTTACCCCCTATATGGGGCAAAATGATCAATGAATAGAAAACAATATTGAGGCATATCTTGTTTGACACAATCTGAAGTATTTCTACGACATGAAAGCATACTTGTTAAGCATTATCCTAATTATATTAGACATCAACATAACCATTTAACTTATGAATGACACATCTTTTGATCATATTCCCCCTATCTCCCCTACAACTATTCCCTCATTATTATAGACTTCCTACAGTTTTGGCATTCTCTGATATTAAACTAACATGACTCCCAAAGGAGCATGTTACAGTGTTCATCTATACTTGCATTTATAATTTTTAGGAAAATTAAATAAGCACAATTTCACTCAAAATTGGTGTCAAAAATTATACGCGTTTTAGTTAATTCGTGGTTTGAAGAAAACCTGTTAACTCAATATTATGGCATAGACACTCCCAGTGTGCATTATAATTTAACGACCCAGTATCCTAACTTTTAAATGGAAATTTAATTAATTTAAACCGTTTGTCGTTTTCTTTCATTTCCTATTTTCGCCGCAAATTTTCTCCTTTCTCTCATTCACCTGGCGATGTGGTACTTTTATTAGGGTCTTCCTCCTACATCTGATGAACGGCTCAGTATTATTACTGTTGTGTGTTTAACGTCTGTGATATTCATTTTATACTGAATTTTATCTATTCATTTTTAGTCTTTAAAATTTGCTTCCTTTACAATTTCTATAACAATTCTGTCTATTGTAATGCAAAAAAACTTACCTAATGTCTTTAAATATTACTTTTCCTAGTAAAGATTTATATGTAAAATTGTATAATTTATTACACTTGTTAAGTTATAAAAATTCATTTACCAGATTTAATAAATAAAACTGCTAAAAATTATTATTTTATTTTCTTATTCTTATATCTGTGCAATATATAGCACACTTAAAATAAAAATACACAACTGTTATTTAAATTTTTATTTTATCATTATTAATTTCACATATTAATATTGATTTATATTTTTTGATTTGCAACTAATTAGTAGATCAACTGACCTTCGTAGGTGGCAGATAAAAATTAGAAAGGAGTAAGAAGCGATGTAAGACGGTAAGAAGCCGCTTCGTAGAAGGCGGTTATTGCAGTGATTTTAGCGCGTATCCAAAAAGCTCAGTCGTGCAACTCTAGGTACCAGATGGCACCTAGAGTTACTCTTATTGCTTTGTAGTATCCGGTTTTTTTTTTAATTTATCCCAGTACGCGTCGTATCGCGAATAGGTTTTTTTTATATGTAATACACCTGAAGAATCTCATTATAAGAAACTTCGGATAATCTTTGCTCAAACGAAATAGTATGATGGATATGAATATAAAACGTCCGAATTCGAGCATTACGGCCGCATACAAAGATTTGACATTAACTCATGTTATGTTATGGGTGCGAATATCATGGCGAAGATGAAAACCACACTTAATAATGAATATCGAAGTACGCCTCAGTGAATATCGAAGTACACATCTCAATGTAATGAAAGACTAGTGTTTCAAAAACTCCATTTAATAAAAATTTACATTATAGGTGAGCTACCAGCAAATTTAAGCTAGTTGACATGTTTCGTGGAAGCCATTACCATTTGATCAGAACTATTCTGATGAGGTGCTAACCGTTTCCACGAAATATGTCAACTAACTTAAATTTGAGTACACGGGGCAGTATAAAGATAAAAACATTTTTCTTTAGACCGCGACGTCATTTGATTGTTGAATTTCTAGTATGCGTGATGTCTGCTGCTCAAATGTAAGTTTAAATTATCCTAATATTTATTGATTAGTTTTTATTCTGAATTTCTTCCTGTCACTAATTTATTATTTAAGATAAAACTTATAAACTAATGAACTACTTAATGTTTCTTGGCAACTGTTTTATTTGTTTGAGAATTGGTGTTAAAATTTATCGCATGCTTTCATGAATGTACTGAGTAAATTGAGTCTTTTCATGAACATATTGAGTAAAACAAATATTGAGTTTTATTATTTTATATGTTATGCTGACCCGATTTAACTCAGAATTATAAATTAATTTATATCAAATAAATAAATTATTAAATTATATTTTCAATCCCTTTTTGATAGTTAGGCGGGTTTAACTCATCCCATATTGTCAATTAAAAATAACGTGACAATCAGCATTAATAGCTACAATTGAAAGATCGAAGAAGTTGTCATTACTAGAGTAATGTGTAAAATTTGTGGACGAACGAATACAAACTCCAAACTGATCACTATAGCATGATGTCTGTTATTTATGGTGCACCAAAAGAGGATAATATACTCGTACAATAATATTTTAATAAATTTTATATTGAGTGACTCATCCACAACTGCAACGTTAAGATGATAAATTTATGTTAATTTTGCAAAGTATAAAAATAGTTAGTGTATATTGTGAGCTATGAAAAATTATCCGTAAGTACTGTAAAATACTTTATTCGCCTTTTTAGTACGTTACCATTTTATTTATTAATGTTTTAATAACGTACAGCATACAAAGTATACAATTTATGACAATAAATTAATATAAGAAAATTAATTTTAGCAATACTCGAGTCCTCAGTTAATATTAAAAATGAAAAAAAGGCCACAAATTCAAATTCAAAATGAAAGAGTAAGCAAATTAACGCAGTATAATTAGTTTTAATCAAGAAGAGTAACTGGTCCATGCAAATAAAATATGACAAAAGAATATTAAAGGAAAGAGAAGATGATAATGAAGCGCACAAAAGTTAACGGGACACAAACAACCAGCAGCTAGATAAAGAAAATTTGCAGGAAAATGCATTTTTCACGAACAAGCATATTTTTCATTATATATATATACGCTCTGCGCATTCAAACTTTCAGAAGTTAACCAGCATAAATAAACAAACCTGACGAACTAATTTCAACTGAACTTGACATTGTTGGAGTGTTCCAAAGTTGATGTAACTAAATAAGGCATTTTTTAGTTACATCAACTTTTAAATAATAGTTAATTCATCTTAAACATTTTGAAATAAATTCACAACTCTATGCTAATAAAAGATAGGTGAGTACAAACGTTTAGTTACATTTAATAATTATTAACAATGACCGCTGAATTATTTTAAAGCAGCTCGTTTAAACACAAAATGATTGTAAAATGACTGTAAGCTGTTGTACAACGCAATTATTTATCAAGATTGCAGAACTAAATAAGTATCTATTGTGCAATAATCCAATTTAACTTGAATTGTTATTTATATTCTTTAAATGAATTTAATTTTTATTTCCACGCCGACATGTGGCTCTTCTTTGCTTATTGCCGACGTTTTTCGACCGGATCGGTGGCGATATGCATCGCTGGCGGTACCGTTGTAACGCGATATGATGCGATACTTGTAAAAGTCTACCATATCGATGGGAGGTATTTTCCATCCATTTTTTTCTAAATTGACTAACAGTACAATAGTGGAAGTACATTGATTAATATTTCGATCTATATCGAGCTCCATGAAATTTAAAAAAATTGTACGTGACAAACGGCGGTACGTTTCCGGGTTTTTTGCGATCTGGTAGCCACACAAATGTTTAAATTATCGGTTAACTTTCCTTCTTTACCAAACGCGATTATTTTGTTTGAAATTTTTTCATCCGAAAAACTTCTTTATTCTTTCTACCCGTTACTTACGTTGGTGTTCGTCTGGATGATGTATCTTGTTTGGCTTTAATTGAATTCATTTTTTAGTATGTTTCGAACGCCCCAACCCAGGGCCTTATTAGGGCCCTAAGCACTTAACTCTTTGGTGCCCCATATAAGTGTAATTCAAAATATTGTCGCGGATAAGAAATCTCGTTTATTGTTAAAAATACTGAGTCTCGTATATGAATGTATGATACAGTTTAATTGTAAATAATAATTCATAAATTATACGTGTGTTAAAATGATTTGACATTTTCGTAGACCTTTAAATATTATGCATTTTATTACTTAATTGATTTTGCTGGCACTGGTTGGGTCGCGTGCTGATTGGTCTAGTTCTTACAGATAAACGTTGTATGTAACAAAAATGCAAGCTAATTGATGCTAGTTTAAACATATTTTGTTTTGATTATGTGAAATACTAAATATATGAAATTTTATAAGTATGTCATATTACGCTTATCAATATTTTAATTATTATAATTTATGCAAGATGTTTTTTTACACATGTGCATAATTTTCTTGTTATATTTTCCTAGAGAATTCTTTGTTAAATGGGCTTAGAGGGTTTCTTTATTAAATGTAATTAATGTAAATTATAACAATCTACAAATCATAAAATTCTATAATATCAACATCAAATCATAATTTTTTCAAATTGCTGCTTTGTACGTAAATTCATTAAATATGAATTTACTCAGATGTTTTCGTGGAATTATCATGGAGTATAATCACCGTAGTTCTTATCCTACAGATAACTTCACCGGTCTGAAAGTCAATATAAATTTTTTGTTTGTATTAAATATTGTTTTAGAGATATCTGGGAGTATAGGAATCGTGTTTACTGCTATGCAGCCTGGATTTTATTTAAAAAATCAAACTTATAAAAATGTATATTCACAAACAGACTATAAAATCGATCGTAAATGTTTTGTTGAAACTATTTTCATTTTATGATTTATTAAAAATCAACATGCAGGATATATTACCTTTTAAGAATATCCATTAAAAATGAGACAATCTGTCTAACATTTGAAAATTTAATGTCTATGGGATCAAGTGTTCTATCATCTTTAGAAAGTCGTTATTCAACATTTACCTTACTAAAATATGCATAGCGAGAGTTACGCAAGTTGCGTTTATATTTCGTACATCTGATGTTGTATAAAAGTTTATAAATTAACAATCAGAAGAAAATAGGTAACAAAATATTTTAATATATGGGTAAATTATGAAATCAATATTTCTTATTACTTGTGTCTCGACATCCAGGAGGCTCCATCTACCCGATGACGAAAGAATCGATCGATGGTGGCAAACAGGTGGCCAAAACAAATCCTGATATATAAGTTGCCTATCTTAATAGGTACGAAAAACAAATACATATTATAAATTATTTGTGTCTTCGAATAAGTGCCCGTAGCATTGGAAGAGCAATCGACTGGCAATCGAGAGGTCTGGGTTCGAGTCTCGGACGGTGTAAACATTTTTTCGAGACACAAGTAATAAGAAATATTAATTTCATAATTTACTCTATTAAATAATGCCAGTATGGAGGTTTAACCACGAAACATTAAATATTCAAGTAATCAAGAAAGTTTTGGCGAATTACTGAGTTTTTAAATTTATGACCACGAAGACATAGAAAATGGTGGATTTCAGTGACGTTTGATGTACACAATGCTTTTGACATTTTACTTTGGTTAACAATTCGTAATATATTTAATAAACATTAATAATTTAATATTGATTAATAACTAAGATCATTAATAATTTATATTTAAATATGTATAATTAATTGTACTCAATCTACACTAATTATACCAAACTTATTTATTTTTACAACAATACTAAAAATTTTATACTAACAAATGACTTGGAAAAACGAAATAATGTTATATAATGTATTTTAATCTATATTATTGTTGTCAACATGTTGATTGGTGGTATAGATAAACTCCGCTCTATATCGTGCAAAATATTCTGTCTGGCAAAACAGTAAGTAGCTCTAGTTAGAGTTGAGCTTTTCAGCTTTGCGAAATTCAAAGTCATTAGTTATCTGATACCATCTTTTTTCGTTTGTTCTTTCATCAATCAATGAATTCAGCTCAGCCGAGTTCAAAAAAACTGTATATACTTACGCGCTTCGTTCTGTACGAATAAATTATTCTTCCTAATCATCTGTATCATAGTCGGTTTTATTTCTTTCTAGTATTTATTCAAATGTTTGTAATTTGTTGACATATAATTGATGGGTATTTTATTAAAATCGAAAACAAAAAATTTAAAACGGTTATATCAATCAAAAAACCTTTATTGGCATAAGTTTTAACGTTACTAACATAACAATATTCTTTCATATAATAACAAATTTTACAAAAAAAAGTACTACAATTTCAAAAACTAAAAACCATCGTATCTCTTACTTTTCCTCCCACAATTAATAAGGAATTTTCCCGTTTACTTTATTTCCTCCCCTCAATTGCCTTCCCTTTTCAATAATTTTATCCATTACTCCCATACTTTTATTCTTTCGCCTAACATTTTTAGATTCCCTAACAAAGACTTATCTTGAACACTCCAATTCATTTGCGTACATCCATTCACCTAATGTTCTCAACTTTTTTCATCTCTTCCACACATCCTCTAACTCTCATCCATCAAGTATCTATTTCCAATTTCCTCATTCCCACATATAAATATTGCAATCAGTTTTTTACATGCTTGCATCTGCTGTTATATACTCTGGTATTCCCTCCCCATGCATTATACTGTAGTGTTAATCAGTGATGGCTTTCTTATTATTTCTCCCATTCTTCAATCTTTTCCATTTTTCTGACACCCCAATATCAACTTTATTTACAGCTTCACCCACATCACACATTTACTCGAACCATTTTTCCATAGACCATTCTATTCATCCTACATTGAGCAATCAATATATGTATTTCGCACTTTCGAATATAGGACGCCGATATCAATAATTAACAATTTTGGTTGCAAAATCTGTGGAGTTACATTCACGTCGTGTAATATAAACTAATAGAAAATTATAATTTGATTTATATAAACTGAAATATAATTTAAGTAATGCTTCTAATCAAGAACGTATAATTTTATATTACGATTGGACATCGGAATGTATTCGTTTCCGTTACTAACTAATACAATTACATTTCACACGCATATTGCGCTTTATAATTGTTATACAGACGCATTACGAGTCTTTAATTATAAGTTAGTTAGAATATTATTTGAATTCTGGTTTAATATTGCTAGATTCAACATGTACATAATTTATTAGATATTTAAAATTCATTTTCTTTTGGACCATAAATCAACATATTTATGATTCCAAATTATATTATTATAATGTATTAAATTAAATATTCATTTTTAAATTCAATTAGATCTTTAAGCTTCTACATTGCTTTGGATTTAATAATTTACAAATAACTTTATTTCATACGAGGAGCTGGAATCAGCTTTATGACAAACTCCAAATTTATTTTGAAGTTTATAATTAGAAATAAAAATACAAAATCAAATCTGTACTTTATTTTCATCTACCTAAACTCATTCATCTACCTAAGATGAATTTCATCTACCTAAGATTGAACTACCTAAGATTCTTCCTAAGATTCAACTAGTTATTAAAATCAAATAAGAAATTTAAATTCATCTCGAATAAACTTGGCAATAGTTTAAAATATGGACTTAAGAACTAAGCAGTATAGAAAAATATACAGCAGTAATGCTGAGCAGTGACCACCAAATGAATATGATTTCAATTTTTGGTACAATAAAACAATCATAATTTACGTGAATTTCATTACACGTATAAACAAAATACTGAATAAGTTTTTGGATGCTGGTAGCTTCTTGTAATGAGTTTTATCTCAATTTGTTTATAGGGATTTTGGACAATATTTTTCCTAGATCAGTTATTTAATTTTTAGAACAGTTTTTTAATTTACACTTACATTTTCTGTTGCTACTTATTTTTGTACTGAATTTGGTAACCTTAATTATTGAAATTGAATTGATAATTCTTACTGACCGATCGTTCCAGTTGGTAACTAAATGTTGTTTCTTTTGGTGATTGTTTCCATATTAATACATTTAGTCACTTTTTCATATGTAAAGTACATATATTTCCACATTTTTCTAGATATATTATACTATTTGAAAAAAGCACAATCTATTTATAGTTTGTAGTTTATTTTGTTTGACGTTTCCCACACTGTTGGATGCACGGGCATCCTTCGCCTTTTGAAGGTTTCTCCACTTCCTACGTAAAACAAAAAAAAATTGTTTGACGTGCTTGGGATTTTTTATGCTCAATTTTGGTTAATATTGGCAAACATGTTGGTTTTTATTTGGATGTAAAAACTTCAAAGCTTAAATTTTAATATGCTGTTCTTAGGGCAAAGTTTTCTGGTCCCTATGAGTTTACATATTTTGCTGGTGATTGCTGGTAATATTTTGCTGGCAATTTTTTATACTTTTACGTCGTTGTTGAGGGTTAATATGTTCATGTAAAAGTTTATGTTTAATTAAGTAAAATGTTCTTGTCCAGTAGTATATAATATCAAATGAAAATCATCGGTAATTGGACATCAGGTTTTA
>WYDF02099065.1:0-10681 GCA_009867245.2 Adranes taylori | reverse complement strand
ATTTCCTGTGATATTTTTTATAATTACCCTACGTTCTACGATTACATTTATATCTTTACACAGCTAAATTAAAAAAAACAATAACAGGTTTTATGACAGACTCTCGCTCACAACGCTTGCTAACATCTTGATTGTCTTAGGAGGAAAAATAAAAGCTCTGCGAACAAACAATAACAGAGGCAAGTACGAAGGGCGAAATATGGCTGTGGAAATTGATTAAAAGCATTAGAAAATATCCAGAAGAATACACATCAATGCAAGTGGGGAAAAAAGTAGGTAATATTTAAAAACCAGAACAAAACGGAAGCACTTTTAGTCACAATTCTCAAACAACGACAAGAAAAAAACATATTGGTGCAACAAACTCAGAAATATCCTCGTTAGAGTTTGACACTGTCAAAAAATATTTTGACAAATTAAATACAAAGAAACTCCCTGCAGAAGACGGCACTCTCTACAGAGCCTTAAAATTGCTGTCAATCAAAGTCATGGAATATATGGAACCACAACAGACAACAATTGCATGAAAATTAGTCACTTCCCTCCAAGATGGAAAAAATAATCTTAATAACAATTCCCTCCCACAAAACAGAAGACCAAGAAGCCTACTGGACGGGTTGAGCAAGGTATTTGAAGCCATTTTCAAGATAGAATTCAATTCTTCGTAGAGGAGAAAATCTAATCCAAGAAAAACTAGCCAGAGAATGGCTCACGCAAGGTTCGCCCTTATCTCGAATCCTATACAACATTTTTGTGATTGATATTCCAAAGCTCAAGAAACAAGTTGGCATGAAAATTCTACAATTTGCTGACGATACGGCAATCATAGTCCATAACTTACAGGATTCACAAGTAAATAACAGGCTTGATTGGTGCTTCGAGGAACTTACCAAATTTGACCATCAATGAAAACGGAAGTTATCAGATACACAAGAAAACAGGTGGACATAGGTGAATTCTAATCAGGAAAAGCATCATCATGCTTTCCTTCTGACCTTCCTTCTCTGACTGGGCTTTGAACGAGGTCTTTACATCTTCCATAGCTGGACGCTGTAGCTGCGTAGAATTTGTTACTTTTTTCATCCTTCTTCTTGAATCTTCTACTCGTCTCGACTGTCTATGCTTCCTTGAATTTTGCCAACTGCTTATCTTCTTTTATTGTTACCGCCATTGATAGTATGTGTTCTCTTTTAGGCAAATTTTTGTGCATGTTGCCTGCTAACATCCAGCCGAACTCTGTTTCTTACCCAATTAACCCTTCTGCTTTTCTAACCCCCGGTTGCTAAATGTTTCCTAATAATGTTTCCTAATTTAATTTGCAGCCGCTATGTAAATGTTGTTCCATTCTTCTATTTCACATTTTTGACGAGTTCTTGCAGCAGGTTTCTGTTATCTTTGGTAATACTAATAATTTTACAGGTATCCTGCAATAAATCTTGAAAATCGGTTGAAGATTTGTTTTTGTTTTCCTATTCGCTGCTGCTGTTGTCGCCTCTGCTACTGCTTTTATGCTTATATTTGGTTTTTGCCGTGGAATTACCAAGACTTTTGCTATTTCTTCCGTTATGAGCAATGTTTGTGACCCTTGTTCGATGAATGCTCCCAGCTCCAAATATGTTCCATCTTGTGCTATTACGTTGACTAGCGCTGTTGGTAACAATGTGGCTATGACTTCAGTAGCAAGTGCTTCCCAGCCTTGGGTGATCCTACCAGGGCCCGAACTGCGCCCGTCGGCCACTGCCGGGCTAACTGCTAGCACCCTGGTCGCCATGCTGCATGCAGTCCTCCTTTAGAATGGCTTATTAGGTTTGGTTGTTATTTAGTAACATCACCAGGTCTTCTCCCACCTGTTGTTGAGCTCGCATCATCTCGTTTATTTCCGCAGAATCCATGACTTGGTGTGGTTTATTCTTAATTGTCCTGAATTCTCTTTAATTTTTGTGGGTACTGAACAAGGTCGTAAACCTCGCTCAGATACTGTTTTCTTCTATTCGATTTGAAATCGGATTCCTCGTGTTAACCTTTTCTTCAATTATAAATTTTCTATTTTAAATTATTTATTTTATTTATTGCATCCGACCTTTCGGACTGAAATCTGAAATTCAATCAATGATTCTGGCACCTATAGGCTCCAGACATTACTCTGTTCATTGCGTAAACAGTACCTATTCAATTTTCTGAACCATAAGTTGTTATTTAAATGTTGTATAGCTATTTAATATTAGAAGATTTCTTCTACATAAGTGTTTGTCACTTTCTAGTAACTGGAAATTGTAGTTTTATGATAATTTTTTTGCAAAAAATTTTCCTGTCATTTTTCTCATTCCTGTAACTTTTGGTATGCAGTTTAGGAATCTATGTAGTTTTACTATAAACGCGATACATAGATTACCGAAAAGGATGTAGATAATTTCAGCAACTGTTCTTTTAAAATGTTTCCCATTATGATATCAATCGGTTCACACGATTTTAAAATCACCATGTCTATTCTTCTTATCAATGAATGAATATTGCTTACAGAGGTTTATATTAAAATGTGTCCGCTATGATAATAAAAATAAACATAAGACGGAAATAGAAAGAAATACATTTGAAGTATCAGAATAATATTTTGATATGCCAGAAAATATTTATTATATTATTTGTTGTGTTATCGGAATATTATAATAGTTAAATAAATATTTGACTAAAACGCACTAAATACACTCGATTCTCTTTAAAACGATCTCCAACATGAGGAATGCAGCTTTAGCGATTCCCCAAATAGAGGTTATAATATCTTAAAAATTCTTAATGGTCACGCAGATTAAATATACGACCACTAATATCGGCTTAACAATACTGCCCAAGGTCGTCATGATTATAAGCAAAGCTAAAGCATCGATTGATTTTTTCTTGGTAAAATTAATTTGTTTGTAAGATGATGCTATCCGAAAATAATTTTGGAACATTTATTTTGAAACAGATGTTTCAAAAGTCCCGCGTCATAGGTTTTACTAATTTTGCTAGGTTTTCTTATTGTAGGACTGAAAAATGTTGTCTACTGAGCAGTTGGTAGAGATTATTCTCGTTTGTGGAAGAAAAGGATTTTTCCAAAGACAAGTTGCAGATGAATTTAAAATGGGCCATTCTAAGCGAGAGCCAGAATGCTAGCAAAGTTTAAGGCTACAGGTAGTGTAGCTGATGCAAAAACTTCTGGACGCCCGAACACTTCAGACAAGGTAGTGGAAGGGGTGTTAGCAAAGGTATCAGCAATCCGAAAAAAATCAATCCGCCGAATAAGCTTGAAAGTGGGCGTTTCTCGAACCATTCTATGGAATATCTTTCGAAAACACAAGTTTCACCCGTTGAAGTTACAAATGTTACATCATATGTATGAAGACGATCCAGATCGCCGTTTGGATCGCCAGAATCGCAATTCGTTTGTTGATCCCTTTGGAGGAAGACCCAGAGATTTTGTCTAAAGTGATGTGTTCGGGAAAGGTCAATTTCTATGTAAATGGTGAGCTAGACCGACATAACTTTCGGTAATGATCCGACAGTAATTCTCAGCCGCTTATCGGTAGTAAGGAATAAGGAGGAAGGAGCGTCATACTTTGATATGGTTTGTAGAAAGACCGGATTGCAGACATCTACTTCATTGTCGCAACAGTTAACAGTAAACTTCACTTGGCAATGTTAGGAGATGAATTACTATCTGATTTCGATTTGCTGAATTCTGAATAGACAGAATGGTTAATGCAGGACGGTGCACGCTCCCAATATGGTACACAATTTTGTAATTGGCTAGATATTAACTTTCTTCAATGGTTCGGTCGTAGCGGACGATTGGTATGGACTCTGCAATCTCCAGATTTAAATTCGATGCATAGTGATGTATGGGGCTATGTAAAATTCAAGGTTCACGCAGTCAAGATTAGGAACGAAAACCATCTTCGTGAGCACATGTGTGCTGTTAAGTAACACCTGACTTGGTAACCAACATTCTGCAGAACACGGTAGATCGTTTTCAATTATGTCTCGACTTACACAAAAACCATATAGAACACGTATTGTAAATCCCGATAGTCCGAAACTTTAGGGACATCCTGTATGGTGCTGTTAACCAAAGTTAAATAGAATAGAAATATTTACTAAAATGCAACTTTTTAAAATTTAACTTTCAGTATGTACAAAATGGAGTAGCTGAGTATAGTCCACGAGTTCTATTAAATAGTAAGTTAACTTACTTTTAATCTCTTAGAATTATTAAACGAATATATATCACAATTTGATTTCTATTATGATATTGTTCTGTTAAACATGATTAACTACTTATATAATTTAAATTATAATAATATATAATTTAATTTTCAATACTAATATTACAACGTCCGTTTCTCTATATGTATGTCTACACCTCCTTTTATATCCGACAACAATGAGCTAGAACCAAGAGAAAATAGGAGAGCACCTCTTGTCTTGAATCCTTTACAATTCGACACCTTTTGTGCAGTTGATACTAATCCAGGAAATATTACAGAGGCTTATGATTCGATTATGACGTGTTTTCAAAACATTCAATATAATACGTTACCTTTCATTTCTCTGACACAAATACTATAGTCATATCTACCATATAACAAACCCATATAAATTTCAATTCATTCATTCAATAATTATAAAGGGTGTTTGTTATTATTGTTTGTTTATATTTTCTATACTGGACTTTAAAATCCGGTTGATACTAGAATCTTTCAGTTATGAAACAATGTTCTTTATATAAATAAAAAATTCCAGTCAGTTATTGGAGAAAAATAATTTATTTAATTTTTTTTGTTTAGCAAGCGGAAAGTCACCTTCACCGATTACCATGGGAGGTCAAGCTGTTAACTTGAAACACATAATATGTACTCATGCCCTACGAGTTGTACCCACTCAAACCTCGCGGCGGCCCCAGGACGTATTTGTTGAGCTTTTGCGCACAATACATCAATCAGAATGGCTATATGTAGCTGCTCTGCATGTTTTACCGACAATGCTTGCTCATGCTTGCCATACTTATCCCTTTATCAGATAGAAAGGCTATCATCTAGCAACCTGTTGACCGCGCTATGGCCAAGGTTTTTTTGCAAGTTTCCCTTAGCTGTAAAGCAAATGCTATAGCGTAATTTTCCTACAAGCTATCAGCTTACCAATACTCTATAATTCACCAACTCATCACCAGTTCCAGACTGAAGAGGTTGACAAATCCTAAAGCCTCATACAATAAATTCACCAACCTCCTAAGTATAATATCCCAACAGGGAGTGGAGTTTAGTGGGTAAAAATCCCACAGTGTTGGATGCAATCGGGCATCCTTCCTTTTTTGAAGATTCTCCACTTCCTACGCAAAACAAAAAAAAATCATCTAGCAACGTGTCTAATCGTCTTTCTGAACAGTACGTACCTCATCTTTCATAATTGTGCATTTAGTCAAATACTCTTTCTCGCACTGCCTTCTGCCCAGAATATTTTTCGCCAATCTAGAAAAAGCATCCGAAACATATTATTCCCGGTCAATCCTAATGTTAATGCGGTCTGGCTCAAACTTCCAACGCCCACATGGGCGATAGAAGTTACATGGGCTATGCGTCTGAGAAAACAAGCAAAATCGGCACTCGACTTATTTATGGTTCGGACTAGTTGGCAGGTACAGCTAAACGCAGATTTCTATACAGTGTCGTGGAGCCTGCTGCATTATAGGCGGCGTCGGTATGGCCGAATGCTACAACAACAGTCAGGACAACCGGATAGCTACAGACGACTTAACTCAATGGATTGCTGGAAGGGGGGAGGGGGTAGTGGGCAACTTGAACGTCCATGACAGTATCTCTTGAGGCTCTTAATGTTATTGCGGCTGCAATTTTAATAAAGTTGTTGCCCCAGTTATGAAGAATATAATCTTCTAATCATAAAAAATAACTCTTTTGTCAGATATTTGACAAAATATACTTTATTTAATTAAAATAGCAGTAGGAGTAGGAAAGATTTTTATTGATCGTAAAAATACTTAAGATTCATAAACATTCTCACAACACAATAAAAAATGTTTAGTAAAAATTTTGCTGTTTGTTGAGCATTATTAAATCAATTTTGTAAAAAATTGAGAAGAAAAGTCAGCCTATATCGCATACAATGATATGAAATCGCAATGATATGAAATCGCAATGAAAACTTCCATACCTACAAGAAAAAGAACTGTGACTGCTGGATGAAAGTAGATATAAGGTAGTGGTATGTTTATATGAGGATAGGATAAAATACGGTTTAGGTGGGAGAAGACAATTGGGATGCTATCGGAACGCGGTCTTTAAGGAAGAGGTAAGCAAAATCTTTAAGAAGGAATATATGGGCTGTAGAATAAGGAAGGAAAACATGAACTGAAATGGAGTTGAAAACATGAAGGAAGTAATATTGGGATTTTAAGTAAAACGGTGTTTTATGCAGAAATGAAACATAAAAAATTTACATTCAAACATGAAATTTAAACATAAAAAAAAAACTTTCATAGACTGCAAGTTATTCGTTGTATTATATTTTACATAAAACAAAAGTTGAACCATTTACTTTTGACTGTCACGTTATAACTCGTCTAATAAATCAGCTACCTATGAATCACATGGTACCGGTACTTGCCTACGGCGCGGGAAGCTTCGCCGTCCGACATCCTACGCTCATTCTTGACTCTCTTTTTCCCCGTGCTTGTCTACGACGCGGACAGCTCAGTCGTAGAAATTTTCCTAGTCTACGACTGGGAATGAAATTTTGAGAAAGGGAATATTTCTAACAGAGCAGACTACCAGACTGCTTAAAGTCTGCCAGACTGCTTATACTTACTTAAAGCGTGGACAGTTTCGCTGTCCGCTTTGTCGCAACTTGGGGCCGTTTTTGACTCACATTTGGAAAATTTCTAACTGGGTTGTCTGTCATATTTCGCACGCCAGACTACCTTTCGCATTCGCGAATTCCCCTATCCGCGCATTCGCCAACACATGAATACCTTGACTTTTGTGAAATTTATAGTAGGGCAGTCTGACGTGCATCGCACTCTAGACTGCATTGAATTTCTGAATTTGTCTACACAAATTTGCCAACCCATAAATCTTCTGGTTTTGAGTCATTTGAATTTCTTTTATTGCTCAAAATCGATTCAGTATATTCAATTGATCGAGTGTCCTCTTTTTTATAGTTTCTGAGATATATCGAAAAATTTGTTAAACTTTAAACGTGACAACGTCGCGTTCTATAATAATTGAAGACTTTGGACTCATTTAATTCGACGTGAAATGTAATGTACTATATGCAATTTCCACACAATAGTTCGTTTATATCCCTAGTTAAAACCTTTAATCCACTCTCATTTAAACATCCCCATATTCCATTCCTCCACACGATCCGCCCGATTCTAGTTTTTGCCTCATCCTTTCCCTCTATCACTCACATCTCTTTTACATTTTTTCTCCCATTCTCCCAAATTTATCAAACTTCTCGCTCTGCCTACTATCATGAACCCCCCCCCCCCTCCCTCCTTCCCTCAGATACTTCTACACATCTTCTACACATGCACACTGTAAATTGTTTATTATTTTCTTCTCATATTTCTTATTCATCTCCTTAGGACTCTCATATTCTTCATTTTTCGGTCATTCTATTTTTTGTTGTATTTTTTCCAAGATGCTTCCCCTTTTCTCACTCTTTTTAGTATCCATCCTTCATGCATCCCCCATATATCTTATATAAGCCTCTTGTCCGTCTTTTTCAACTCTGTCCTGTTTTGTTTTCTTTTTATCTTCTACGACTTCATTCGTGCTTCTTACCTCATCCCATTTTTCTGCCACCGTGTCATTCTTATGTTTTCTCTTTTTTTCTAACTATGTCCCTCCTGTCCTCTTTCTTTTTGCTCACCACCCTCTACTTCTTTATAATTCTTTCTCGAACTTCTACTCAGCCACCGGAAAGTGATCAGACTCCATCCTATTTCCTATCCTTATATATTCAGACAAATTAAACCATAGTCAAATAAAAGTCTAAATTAAACGCTTTCTGCATTTTTTAAATTCACAATAACTTTTAACTTAAAACGCTGAAATAAAAGCGAAACAATTAGTAAGGAAACCAATTTCTATTAAGAAAATACAAATTTTAAAGTTTAGAGCTGTTACATTTAAATCTGTCGGCTATTCTTTGAATTGTGTACACTGAATTTAGTTGATACGTACAGTTTCTAATTGATTCTCGATCCCTTTAAAGTGATTATCAATGCAAAATATATAATATATTCATGACGGCATCAAATCTCTACGTTTTATTTAACAGGATGATCCCGTATGCATTCAGTATTGAAAATCCCGTACGCTAATTGATATAGTCTATGCAACAACATATACGAAACACGCGACCACCCAACGTGAAACTCCTATGCGCCACGTGCTACATAAAGAATTCGTGTCGTCCTCGGTAATCCTTTTTTAATTGGAAGGATTCGCTCGATTTCTGGCATCTAACAACTTGTGCTTATTAGACTTATATATGGTTGAAGAAAAACGATTTAATATTGTATTATATAGTATAGTTCATTATACGTGTCGTTTGAAGACGCGTGAAACACAGAAAACGTCATAGTGAATCTAGATAACATAGTGAATCCAGCGGTAACAAGGTGAAAACCCAATCCAAACTTGAGTTTTAGAAATTACACAATTCGATTCGAATGTATAAGGATTATTATTTTCAATATAATGATTGAAATTAATATCGTCATTTATGTCTGAAAAAATTACGGAAATTCGACACACGGAAATCGAACCCGATCTCCGGTCAAATATTCAGACCAATAAACTAAGCGGGGTAAGGATTTTCAAGGACAAACAATTTCTATATGGTTATACACATTTATGATTAATCTACGATATGTAACTTATAAACAAGTTTTGTGGCTACCAACATTATCATCAACAGATGGTTATTCTGTTTCCAGACTAGCTCAGTTTTGTTCTTATTTTGATATTAATTTTTTATTTTATATTAATCTTCTTATATTAGCTATTATTTTCGTTCAGTCCCTTTAAATATAGCCTCTTATTTTCAAAGAAACACTGTTTTTAACTCTTATTTTACACTTAACAGCTTAATTTTTTTTTCACTAATACTTTAAATATTTATCCACGGTATGCGCGGTGTTGCTACGCGGTAAACTTTGACTTCGTAAATTATGTTAATATTACCTATCAGATGTAAATAGTACAGCAAACGTAATTGTAATAAAAACACTTAAAAGTTATAATTTATTTCGCTAAAAGGCAACACAAATCATAATCGATTGATTACTACATCAAGATATGTAATGAAATTGCACGCACATGCTAGCAATTTCACACTTTTTCCAGAAAAAGGGTAGAGGAACAATAAAAAAAGGAGTAAAAATAATAAAACACATCTAAGTTCCACATTAATATTGCTATATTCCATAGAGAATTACAAAAATTATACAGATTGTAGTTATATGTATGTATCTTGCATATGTGAAAGGGTTGTCTTTTTTTTATTTCAATTTTGGATAAATAGCCATAAATTTTGTACATGTTAGTTCTGGAACGAATTGAAGCTATTAAGATATGTGAGCGATTGAATTAAATAACTTTTTTGTCTGTATAACTTTTATCAATATTATATATCTAACAATTATATACGGAAATAATATCACATTTTTATATTGAAAAGAAAAAACTGTTAAAATAATAAAAAAAAAACAATTTATAAATATGAATTATATTTTCGATGATTTGTAGCTTTTCTTCTAAAAAATTTTGATTATGGAAACCTTCTATCTATCCTGAAAAGAGAAGAAACATATATTTAGATAATTTGAATTTGTTTTATAATACATTTTAAAAAAACTTTTAAAGAATACAAAGAAGGCGGAAGTTGTTTGACAAAAAGGGCTTCAATATTAAAAAATTCGTGTACGGTGCCGAAATAATAATCAGTGGCGAATTTAGTAGAGGAGGTTAATCAAATTCAAGCCGCTATTTTATTTAACATTTAAATTATCTTAAGAAATTAAATAAAACTATTCGGGTCTAATAGATATGTGATAAGTTTGAACCCTTACCAAAATTATAATTTGCACCCACCACTGTAACAACATTTATTCAATTGCAGTTCTACCATCATAGATATCCTAAAACGTAAAATATTTTTTCCTATAAGATTTTTTCTATCTACTATTGGTCAGGATTTATATGTTGATTTTCGGTTCCATAATAAGCCATAAAGAGTTTTTAAGATATTAGTGGCTATATTTTTAAAACCATTAAAGTTGGACCCCTTATGTTTGGTATTGCTTAATGAGAAGACTATCAAAATATTTAAAAATATATAGAGTGAAGGGCCATATAGATAGAATGCATTTGGTTTTATTGCATCTCCGGATAACGATTCTCTCTCACTATGATTTGTGAGAAAACATTTAGCAGTGAATACATGAAACCATCGAAGATGAAGGACCATATAGGTAGAATGTATCCTTCCAAGCAAGATATGAATAAATCAAAAGTCTTCTTCTTCTTCTTATTGCGCCGTCGCCGTACGAAGGTTGGCGATCCATATGGCTAACATTGTCTTAGATACTGCTGCACGGAAAATGTCGATTGAGGAGCAT
>WYDF02099054.1:0-10682 GCA_009867245.2 Adranes taylori | reverse complement strand
GAACGCATGCGTACTTTCCCCTACTTCGTGGGTGAGAATATAAAATTTTCGTCAATTCTGTCATTGGTAGTAATATTTAGGGCCGTATAGCTTGGAGGAAACCTCACCCATTATGGTTATGAAATATGACATATCTTTTTGCCAAATATTCTACTGGCTTTTCAACTTGGATATCTGCATTGTTATTACTAATTTCAGTGGTATGTGAAATACGAAATAACATTGGGATCAGCAGTAACATTATCATCACAATGTCCATAATCTCTGAGATTATCCAAATCTGGAAGGATCACACATAAATCAATTTCTTACTTCGAATCATTTTGTTCAATATCATCTACAGATTGGTCTAAATATTCAAATTAAATATGGTTCCACCTCTCAGCCTCAAACGAGGATCCCTATATATATTGGGAGTAAAAAGAAATACTCTGTGATAAAATAAAGCTAGATATCGCTTCATTTGTTTATATAGACAAAGTGGTAAGAAGTGACAATCGTAAACTATTCATAAAACAGAGCATTTGTTTATATTTTCATCCGTACTCAAATTGGAAGGGCCCGAGTTAATGGCTTAATAAAAAATATTTACTACCTAGTATGAAATATGTGTGTGCATTTATCCGAATAACGAGGCCATATATGTTTAAACCAAATCTTGGATTTTCCATTAAAAACGCTTCACCTCATAACCAATTGATTATTTGTGTGCTTTTGGCTCAAAACAATAGATACACAATTCAGTAATTTCTAAACCCCATGCTCCGTGCAATTTATTCGTATTTGTGTAGTGCACTTGCCGACAGGTCCGTATGCACCTATTGTTACGTCAATTGCTGCGTCACGCTGGAATATCCCTCTGGATTATCCACACTAACCATTACTTATTTTTGTTCAGTTTACTTTTAATATTGTCTGCATTATTTATATTGGCTGGGTTAGGATAAATTTAGACATGGGCGAACCACTGCTACGTTTTAGATTGTTTTCCTTGACGAGAGACAGGGGCTTTCGAATTCAGGTGTGTAAATACAACACGAGTTACGTATGGCACCTGAACGCCAGTTCTCGTTACATACAACTATAAACACCATAGTACTAAGACACGTATCAGATTTATTATATTACATTATTGTATTAATTGATTATAATTAGGTCAAACGCATTCTTTAAGAATGATATATAATCGCACACGGCGATGCAGACATAATTAGTTAGTCGACTTCACATCAGTTTGATTTTTGTTCTCAATTAATTTTAGTCGCGTAATTATCGCTTAAGCCTTAAGCATAATTAAAGCTATATTAATTTTATTCATTCAGTATGTAGGCAACAACTTTGTTTCATACTGTTTCATAATTTTAAGCGTAAACCTTTAACTTGATTTCTGTTTTACGTGTTTTAAAATTAAGAAATCATCTCAGATTCAAAAATCTTTAAATTTATTATATTTTCGTGTAAATAAAGTATTTAAAAATCCACTCGATATATTGAGCATCGTAAAAAGATTATAATTGTGTATAAAGAATTCTTAAATCTGAAGAGTTGTTCATTATATGAAAGATTCGGCTTATATTCTTAAATTGAGGTGCGATAAATGCGTTTATCTATTTTGAATTCATTTTCTGATAATAATGCAATACTGATTATAAAGTTTCTAATATAAGAGGGATGTAAAATGATTTCCTTAGCTGTATTTCTACGTTTCCCTTCTCGCTCTTTTAAACAGATACTACACCTGTGGTCAAACAAAACCAAAAATTCGTTTAAAAGTACGCAACCATAGGTTTAAAACAAACGTCTAATGTTTAAACGTTTAGGGGTTAACGTTTAAATGTTCAAAGTATACAAAATCATAAATTGTTGGAATAACAAAAATTTATAAAATGTTTAAAAAATACAAAATTCATAAGTTAATGAAATTACAGCAAATACAAAAATTCATAAAATATTTATAAAATATCAAAGGTAATACAATAAAATTCTATGTTAAAAAAACATGGATTCTGCGCGAAGTACTTAAATACAGTTGGTACCGCTTATCCGAACTAATTGAACCCGGGAATAGTTCGGATAAAAAAATTCGGATAGTCGAACACTTGAAAAAATGTAAAGAGGCATTAAGCAGGTAACGTCATTGACGATTAATATTTTTATATATAATATTATATTATGTAATATAATAATTTAACGCTCTGATAATCGGCGTACTACTGTATATATAAATATAACAAATTTATTTTCCTATCGTTGTTTCTTTTCGATAGAACAACTACATCATATGATGAATATAATGATAAATTAACACTACTATCATTATTATCTATGTTTTGTTCCCCTTAATTGTGTTAGTACTAATCGAATCCAACCGGAATCAAAGTAATATTTAAGTTAGGACTTAGGTAGAGTTTATAAATTTTTTTATTACTTTAGAAAATATCCATACTTAGCTATACTCAATAATCATTAAAACCCTTACCTAATTAAAGCCAAAGATTTAAATTTAATAAACTAAGTACGGCACGTGAAATACATAAATAAACTACAAATAAAAAGTCACAAGGTTTTTAACTAATCTATTTTTCGTTAAATAATTTATTACATATATTGTCATGATTAATAAAGTTAGGGTAATAATAAAATAAATACTTATTGTGATTTATTAGAATTACAAGAGTCTTCTGTAGTTAGGGATGTGTATGTAACAGCCACTCAAGAGTAGTTAATAACAGAGCTTCGTACAAAATATTATAATTATTTATAAACATTTGTTTCCAACAATAGTACATATACAGAATAGCTAAATAGCTTTCTTATAATAATGCGTTACTACTTATAAAGTTTCTAACATGTGAGGGATATAAAATGATTTTCTTAGCCATATTACTACATTTTTTCGAATAAAATATCTATTTCTGCCGACGCATTTTGATAGCAAAGAAGCCATAGAACGAAACTCACTAACAGAGTTGATTTCTATACCTAAAAGATGAGTTCTAGAAATGCATCAAATCTGATTCAATTGCTGGAGTAGAGTACTTTGAAGGCTACTGAGTTCTATTCGGAATAACAGTGTAACAAAGTCCCTTTTTTATCTAAATACTTAATTCACTAAATTATTGTAACACGGTTCTGTAATACCTAAAAGGTAAACATATGAGTAAGCTGTGTATAATTAAGAGAAGGGGAAAGTATATAAATGTCGTAAATGATATTATTATACGTCGTCACTGCTCTACATAGGTTTTCATGCAAGGAATGCTGTTTCGACTGCGCTGCTCTTCGACTATCTACGTGTCTGTGTGTGTGGCGTCTGCGTGGCATGAATGATAGGGTGGTATACGCTGTGTGTTGAGCAAATGAGTTGAGCGCTGCCGGTCTGAAAAATTATGTATGATGGCCATCACACAGAGACTGACTATACGGGAGAATTTTGGGGTATAAATAGCGAGAATAGAACAAAATATTTTAGTTTCCGATTTAGTTCCGTATAATTGAATCAAAATTTTGAAAATACGACAACAGCTAACAGCTGAGACAGGCGAAGCAGAGCAGGGACGCGGGTTAAAACGTGAGTTTGGTAAGCTTCTTTGTTTAACATATATTGTTTAGTATATTGCATGTTTTTTCTTCAATAGCTTCACACCTTTCCGGTACCTGTTTCCTATGCACAAATAACGTCAACGGGCTCCGAAGCGTTTCATCCCGATTCCTACACACACCGCCTGATTAGAGTCTATGGTTGTGGCTTATACCAGCGTTGTGCACGGTCAATGTCGACGGGTTCCAAGGCGTTATATAAGTTTTCAACTCTGGTCTGTGCTAGAATTAGTCACCTCTCAACACCAGCGTACTAAGGGGTGTTGACAAAGTTCCTTGCCCTCTAACTAGAGTGTATAGTTGTGGTTTTGAGCATCATATGTGGGTTTCATATCTGTGTTGAGCACGGGCAACGTCAGTGGGCTCCGGGGCGTTCTTTAGGTGCTCAGCTTTGGTGGTTGCTAGAACTAGTCACCCGACAAGACCAAAGAATTTCGAGTTGGCACGTATGGCACCTGAACGCCTGAAACGCCAAAATATTTAGCTTGTATCAGTGTTGGACACTGTAGCGTGAGCCTACACCAGGGCGCTGCATGTATGTTTAGCTCTGGTGTATGCTAATACTAGCCACTGAGAATCAGGAACATCAACGTATTCCGGGGTGTTACGCAGCCTGAGTGATTTCCAAAACTCACACCGTACCCACGCCAGCACCAACATATTCGAATCTACCCATCCTGCATTTGTGAATTGATTATTAATCTCTGGTACCCGCTTTCCTTATTTTCGCTGTTTTTTTGTGTTTGTTATTATTACACTGCTTATATCCTATGCGCCGTTTATTTAATTATTACTTATTGTTATGATGGCATTTATACCGCCGCTTGATTAATTTGCTCTGTTTATTATTATTGCGTCATTGCTTTGATTTGATATTCGTAATTGGATATTTATTTATTTGCTTATTATTGATACACTTATTGTGCATTAATATTTTCTTTCTTTCTTTGTCTAAAGAATAATGGACAGTTTTGTTAAAACTTTAATGGCATGTCACTCATTAGTGGATAAGTTTATTTCAGATACCCGCAAGATCTAGTATACCTGGTTCACTTGCCAAGCTACTCAAGCCCTCAGAGGGTCTCTCAGGAGCGGAAGAACAACAACATCTGTTCAGAAGTGCGGTCTCGCTTTAAACTTACCTGGCGGACGAGCACGTTTTGCGAAGGCTGTTTCAGTTCGTAACTATTTGCGCCATTTGTGACTCTCGCTAGGCTTCCCATTAGCAGTATCGCGTGTGGGAGTTCCGTTAGCGTATTAAATTGATTACGGGAGGTCCATCCATAGATGTCCCACTCTCAATTTAGCGCTGTCATAGTACGACAACACTACGCTGTGGTTGTTGTTGTCGTTACAATAGTATATATTTTATTTTGTCAATAAGTTCTATCATTTAAATTACCATGTTCTAAACTTGGTGGCCACCATAAACATAATTTTATAAACTTATTGTAAATAATAAACAAGTTAAAGATTAAAAGAAATGAACGTATTAAATCAATTTGTTTCATGTACACGAGACATAAATTCAGCACAGCGTGTCCTTAATCTAGAAACAATTGTATGTTTTATACTTTCGGCTTTAAAAATATCATATATTACGCATACCAATGTAAGTTGTTCGCTTATATGACTCTTAGAATAAAACTAAATTCACGTAAGAAATAACTACGTGCATTCATGGCATTTCAAAGTTATAATATCAAGAACACGACAACATATGGTGTTTGCCCAATAATAAGAAAATATTACACATGATTGTACCTGTACTTCGTAATTCGTATCACATTATTTCGATATTGTGCAAGTTTGCTTGTTTTTTTTTTGTATTTTACTTTTCAAGTGCGTTTAAGCTGAACTAAAGTTCACAGCATGTAATAAATAAAACTTAATTATGTTTGAAGGTAGTTATCAATTACGGATAATTATAAATTGGAATTAACAATTAGTTACAAATAAATTAGATAAAGTATATGTAAATTTATTATGCCAAAGTGGATTGAATAAATTATTAAACCCCAAGGGTCTAAAATTTGGTTCTGAAAGAATTTTTTCTTCTTTCTTTTTATAGCTATCAAAATGATACCTTATTTAATTTATAAAATATATTACAAAATGTATTTCTTTATAAATTTATTGCTTGTGGAATTGTACAAAACATTTTTTTTTGTTTTGTTTCACAAAGATGTAGTTTATATTTGCTGCAGGAAACGACCAGGGAAAGTAAAATAAGCCTTTTGGCTGCAGTATTATGGAGGGAGATTTCGGAAACTATGATAATTATAATGAACTAATTTAAATGTGTGTTCCACAATCCTTGGGTCACAAATCTAGGAGGATAGGGGAATATATTCTAGATCTAAGTGGTACTGGGGAATTGAAATACCCTTAGCAAAACAGGGTTTACCAAAACTAGCACTGGCGTGGAAAAGCAGCAATGTCAGTATTGATTGGAGGCGAGGAAAATCACTTCTCCGTAAGGCTCGCACTCAAAAACTTGTAGGCGTAGTCAGAATGATTCAATCGGCTAGAAGACTACAATGAGGAAGGGATGGGGAACGACTTTATATTCCAGAGTTTAGTTAACATGACAAGTAACAAAGTAGAAATGAGCCTAAGTCCCCGGAAGCTCTTAGATGGGCATAGGGCGCGAAGAATCCCTGGGTGGATAAAAATCGCTACATGGAATGTCCGAACTATACATGAAAGCGGAAAGGCGTACAACGCCGTCACACAGATAAAATGGATAAATATCAATGTACTAGGAGTCAGCGAAACAGACGGGCCTACTCTGCACTATGTACAATACGAGACCATAGAATCTACTAGTCCGAAAATGACAACAAAGCATATAGAAACGGAGGCATAATATTTTCTCCAACTATAAAAGATGCCATAAAATCGTATACTCCCTTTTTAGACAAAATGTTACTTTTTTCTGCTACTTAAAGCAGAAGGGATAACGCCTAGTAAAACCAAATTCAATATTAGGAAATTAAAGCACCCTGACATTAAACAACAGATGAAGGAATGCTTAAGAAGAAAAGATGATGATGAACGCTTAAGAAGAAAATATTACGCTTAAGGTGGTGAACGCAAAATGATATGGGACAATGATAACGATATGACTGGCCCCGTAATACTAAGATCTGAAGTAGAAAAAGCAATTTTATCGCTTAAAAATGACAAAACACCTGGCCTAGACAACATACACAGCGAGGTCCTAACTTTTTAACACCTTTTACGACAAAGGGGGAATTCCGGGGGAATGCCTACGGTCAATCATTGTAGCCACTAAAGTTCAAAATTGTGTGATCAACACCGATTAATAAGTTTGCAATGTCACATTACTAAGGTTTTTACCAAAATTATCCACAATAGAATATACAATAAATGCGAAGCAAATATACCCGAGTCACAATTTGGATCCCTGAATGCACTGGGCACAATAGAAGGGATATTCAGTCTTAAAGTGCTAATTCGAAGGTGCAGAAATATGCACAAGGACGTTCATCTATACTTTTTCGATTGGTGTTTGACAATGACAAATATAATAAACTCATAGAATTGCTCAGGAAGACGGATATTGATGATGGGATAATAAGCAGTCTCTATTGGAACCAAAGCGCTCAGATCAAAGTGGGTAACTTAGTCAGCGGGAAAATAAATACTAGAAAAGTTGTACGAGAGTAATGCATCCTCTGGCCGCCATTGTTCAACGTATACTCTGAACAAATCTTTAAGAAAGCACTAGCAGAAACTTCTGAACGTACAACAGAGAGGTAATTAAAAATATTAGCTACAGTGATGTCAGTTATGTTTTATATGTCTTGCTATATGGAGTAGGGACATGGGCCACAACACAGTTGTCCTTTAAGCTGTGGATATATCGCCGCATTCTTCGGATATCCTGGACTGACCATATCACCAACGTGGAAGTGATGTCGAGTTTGGGAAAAAACAAAGAAGTAGTTTTCACCGTAAAAAATCGGAAGCTTGAATACTTCGGACATATTATGAGGCATGCTAAGTACCACCTACCGCAATTAGTAGTCCAAGGAAAAGTCGAAAGCAAGAGAAGACCGGGAAAAAGACGACACTTGTGGATGTACAACATACGCCAATGGTTTGGATTAACATCGATTGAATTGTTCAGAGGAGCCGTAAGCAAATTCAGAATAGGCATGTTAATAGCCAACATCCGCAACGGATAAGGCATTGGAAGAAGAAGAAGACCCATAGTCCATAATGTACCTAACAAAAAACTAATATTTTGGAGCCTACTCGTCCATAAGTAAAGACGAAATTGATTAATTTTTTTTGTTTTCAAATTTTTTCATTTTTTTTTTAATTTTATAATGAAAATAGCAACTGATCATTTTTATACTTTCAGTGGGGTCAAATTGATCACGTGGACTTAAATGCATAGAAATAACGTACAAACACTAGGAATCTGATCGTTTTAACCCCGCAGAAAAAATTTATAATATAATTTTATGATAGGGGTGAAATTGATCGACCTCTAATTTGTTTTTTGTGAAATAGTAAAGATTTAAGAGCAAAGATAAACTAAAAGAACAAAATTATGATTAAAAATAACACCGAAAATACATATAGGTACAGAAAAATAGAGAGGTAAGTAACTACATTTTATTAATATCCACTATGTTCTTGAAAATATATAGCTCTTTGGCCGTCGAAGAGTTTCATTTCGGGATCCAGCAGCACAGCTATTATGTCGGAAAACACTTTTTCTGAAGTTCGGCAGACACACACTTTCCGGGTTCGGCTACAAGATTTTGCCTCCTTACATTTCATCTGCTTGGTACAGCTGCAAATCTTTGCTGGTGTACATATTCAACCAGAACATTATTGACAGCTTGGTCAGTTTCTTCTTCGAGGTTTGCTGATGTGAGTTTTCGCAACACCGACGCCGGATCGAAAGGTGCTAATCCAGTGGCTTGGAAACACGCTATCAAGACTTTTTTTAGAGCGCTTTGGGGTTTTTCTTCTCCATCTCCAGCAAGGTCGTGTTTAGCAAGTATGGAAAATCTTTTTTGTCTATGGAAGCCGAAAGTTTATTAGCTGCTTTCCATCTGGTTAGAACGCCTCTCCAGCCAATTTTGATAGGTTGGAAAAACCGACATCCAAAGGTTGGGTAATAAGAATCGAGTTTTTCGGTAGGCACACAAATGAAATATCATTTTCGGCGCACAATCTTAAGACGTCATTAGTAAAATGAGACGATAAGTTGTCTCCAATTAAGAGTTTGCGGCCTTCCAGTCTCTTAGCATGTGGCAAAAACGTAGAAACAAACCAATCACTAAAAGTTTGAGCGTCCATCCAGCCATGGTGTGTGCGATTGAAATGAGAACCCGTTGCGCAGCATCTTTCATTACAACAGGGCAATCACTGTGAGCCTTTCTCGGTCCATTGTAGCCACAACTTCTCTGATTTATAGATGACGTAAGGTGGCGGTGAGCACACCCGACGCGGAACCACACATCATAATTGACGCCGCACTTTTCTTGAAGTTGCTGATGCGTTCGGGGTATTTAGTGCCCCTTCCTAACAGCATTTTCTTTTGACCTGGATCGTCTTGTAGGTTCGTTTCATCATAATTACAAATATGAGTCGCCGGAACTCCTTGTAGGGTTGTTTGCAAGTTTGCAAAATAATCCACTACAACTTGTCGTGATACATAGTTTCTAGATCGTTTGAACTACGCTGCCAATTTATGGGACACTTCATCTTTATATCTACTCAAAAGAGCTTATGTCCAATCTCTCCATGGTAAATTATTCTGAATTTTTTTTACAGTGCGACCTGCACCATATAGGCAGTTTTTGGCAAATTGCGTAACATCTAACAATGTCAAAGGTAATCCCCATTCCTCGCAAGTGGAAATAGCGTTAATGAAGGATTTTTCTCCCTTTGTAGAAAAAACAGACTAAGCACCATTTTGCCATCTTCGTGTCCATGATAACGATTATTGATAGTCCTATATGGAATTTTATACACCTTTGATGCTTTTCGTATGGCCCACCCAAGGTCCACAATTTTTTCGAGGGCAGCTTCTACGTTCTCGTCAGAATAGTTTTTGTATCTTTTCGTCCCAAGCTTGTTTCTATAAGTTCGAGGCATGGTTAGATCCCTAGAACAAAATAAAGTGGGTATGAGTGCAAAAATCAGTTGTTTTCCTTTAAAAAGGCGATCAAATTTCACCCAACACTTGTGATCAATTACACCCCATTAGTAATTTCTCGAATTTCCCCCATTCCCCCTTAAAATATTGTCAAACTGGCAGCGTGCAATAGATAACCAAACATCACTATTTACGATATTGTAGGTAAATAAACTTAGAACAAAGAGTTTTCTATGTACTTTGAAAAGTTCCCTGTGTACCAGAAAGGATGAAAATGTAGAATCACATTAAAACTTTTTTTTTAAAGAAAACTTGGATATTTTGCCGAACAAAACATAAGCACGTTCTCGTTGTTCATTGAATTAAATGAAACAAGGTTGCCAACTTGCTGCTTTCAAATAATGCAAGCGCCAAATTCAAAAATATAGAAATTTGATTTAGGGATCAATTTTGCCGCACAAATTCAATTTCACCTCAACTTACGCTACCTCTTGTCCTTCTTGTACTAAATAATTTATAACTTGTACATATAATTCAGGCAACTAAACATTACTAACCTCTCGTAATTGTGTAGAAGTTTATTAATGTACTAATAGTCTTTATGTACCTACCTGTGACTTATTTTATTATGTCATTTAATAGATGTCAATAATTTATTTAAACATGTTAATGTACTTAACTAAACAACAAAATTAATAGAGAATTTTACATATTCTCATAAATATACCGATAATCGTGAATTCCAATTTTAAGAATATAAATTTGATACAAAAAGTGATGTGTGTTGATAAAAATTTATAAAATTTAGTGTTATAGTAATCACTAAACATGTAAAAGCAATAATAAATAACTTAAAATAATTTATTGAAATACAATCATCTCAATAATATTTATTAATTCAATTTTTGTTCATTATTCAAATGAGTCGTTTAAAAAT
>WYDF02099043.1:0-10682 GCA_009867245.2 Adranes taylori | reverse complement strand
CACTGTATTCATCCTCTATCCTATTTTTGAGTATTCTTCCATATATCCTGCTTATGGTGTTTGTTACGGATATTCCTATATAGTTGTCGCATTTATTTTTATCCCCTTTCTTATGGATTACTGATATGTATGACAACTTCCATTCCTTTAGTACTTCTGATTTATTAATACATCTTTGGAATAGATTTGTTAGCATCTGGGTTAGTTTTTCTGTCCCATATTTAATAAGTTCTCCAGGAATATTTCCTCGTCCTGCCGCTCTTCAATTTTTTAGTGCGTTAACTGATTTTTTTATTTCTGCTACAGATATTCTTACTGGAACTTTGTAAGTTCCTCCGTTTCATTAATTCGGGGATTAACCGTGAGTATATTATTTTCTCTGATTGTAATTGCTGAGACCTTCAAAAGGTTTTGTGCTTCCGTTTCAACTTTGGCGAACCTCGCTTTTATCTCGTTGTTTTCCTTTAGAACATCGGGGTATGATTTTTTAGTAGATTGCAGAGCATCATTTTCGAGTTTTTGGATCTTTTCCTTTAGGCCGTATAATCTTTGACTAATTCTTCTTGATTAGATTCAAGTTTTTTTAGTAGTTCTTCGAAGCGAGAAATTTTAACTACGGCAGATTCCAGTTGCTTCATTTCGGCTTGGAGTGCATTTAACGGGGAACTCAGCTCTTGAATGTTTTCCAGAGCTGACGCAAATCTGGTTGATTGCACTTCCAGGGTTTGTGTTTTAACAGCTTGTAGATCAAGTTCGACTTGTGCGCTATTTAAATTGTATAGCATTTTAGGCCAAAGCAAAACATTTTGGAGGCAGTCAGGATCATTGTTCTCGCAGATAAAATCAGTCATCTTTGCTCGGATGTGTAGGATTTGTGGAGAAAATGTGGTAATGCTGGATGAAAGAATGTAATGGAATAGAGTGGAATAAGGTTGAGAGAGAATTATCTGAGAATTGGAGTGTATGTTTGGGAAAGGAGGGTAGGGAGATAGAAATTATGCTTCGGAATTAATTAGGAAAGGGGAGGAATAGGAGAGGAGGGAATAAAAGTTTTTGGTTTGGGTTACATTTAACATAATACGCTATGCGAATTTTAAAGCAAGTCTCACATGCACAGTGACAAATCTCAGAAGAATATTGACCAGGAACAGGGAATATAATGGCGCCTTTTGCAAATGAGTTCAACGGGAGTTTAAATGATTGAATGATCGAACGAATAGTTTCAAACAAGTTTCACATTTAGTTGTAACGTACAGTTGTTGCAATTAATCTACAATGCCTTTACTGCAATTTAATTAGTTGAAATAAAAAAAACCATGCCTTCATAATTAATAGATTTTATTTAGATTACAAATAAATATTCAATAACAATATATATTTTAAGAATATAATTGCCACATAAAAAAGTTATATATGAAATTAAAATTGTCATTATGAAATGACAAGTCATTATGAAAATAACTTATTTACAAATGTGCGTAATTAATGTTTTATTAATCAAATACGCATCAAATCAATGTCTTCTATTTGTTATCTGTTTTAATTGATAAATCAATGACATTCTTTTACTCAACTAAAATTATAACGCGTAATTGTTGCGCCTTAACGAATGTTGTGTTTTTAATTCCCATTGAGATTCTTTGATACGTAGTCTATTTCAATCCTATGTATCATATTTGTTTTATTATTATTTTATTATTTTGTTAGTACATTGCACAACTATTTATCGCTTTATTATAAATGTTAATGTACGATGTATTGAAGAGAAAACTTGTATCTGTGTGTAGTTTGTGCAAATAAGTGCCAAAAAACATGCGTTGAAACAAAAGCATTGTTAGTTTCTAAATTTAATTAATGCTTGTACCTTCTACCAAACTTAGTGTATTCCACCCATCTGAGTGGAAAACTGTCGTACAACTAACTTTGAATAACTATGTTCTTTGCATATTTTTTTCCCAATGATTTTCATTTCAACTTGAAAGAAGTGTCTTTTAATATGATGCGTGAGATTATTAATAACTTAAAAAATAATAGAAGTAAGGATATATATATGGGTTCAGCGTCCACATTATAAAATATGTTAGGGACCTGCTTATCTACTCCATTACCAAATTTATAAACCTATGTATAAAGACAAATACGTATCCCTACATATTTAAATTATCTTGCGTAAGGAATTGACCAGAATGATATTGGATATTACAGGCCAATTTCTCTGATACCCGTCTTCTGAAAATTTTATTATGTTTTATTTATTGCTGATGTTTCATTTATTTATCGTGGAGATGAGAGCGGGATAATGGAGAGATGAGTAGAATATTTTGAAAAACTTCTGAATGCTGCGGAGGAGGAAATCCCGGAATCACCAGACCAGGTGAGCAACGCTGGCGACTAGTGGACAGTCCCAGAAGTGAGCCGAAAAGAGGCGATCTTCTTTATGTGCAACAGCTGCGTGTCATGAGAGAATGGCAATCCAACTGAGCTCTTCAAGTATGGTGGGGAGGAGGTGATCGACAGTATGTACACTCTCATTCGTTCAGTGTGGGAAACGAAGACATTCCAGAAGATTGGAATACAGCGGTGATCTGTCAGGGTCAAGATCCTGGGGCAGTTAACAAGGAAATTTGAGATGCGAAGAGGGCTTCGACAAGGAGATGAACTTTCGACGATACTCTTCAATCTCCGCCTGGAGCATGTCATGCGGATGATCCCGCTTAACCCGAGGAACTATTTACACCAGAGGAACTATTTACACCAGATCCCTTCAGTACATGGCCTTTGCAGAGAATGTTGTCCTTTTTGGTAGAAGCTCGAGAGAAAAGGAAAATTTCTGCGCGGTGTCACGCGGAGTCACTTGGACTGCGAAGAAGGAAGGTACTTGAGAGTTGGAGAGTTCAAATACCTAGGATTCTGGTGACTGGGAACAACGAGATGAGTACAGAGATAAAACCATGAATTGCTGTTGGGAACAGATCCTTCTATGCTTTTAATAAGCTCGTGAAATCCTCAATCCTCTCTAAAAAACTCAAGCTCATCGTGTACCACATCATAATTTTTCCAGTGGTGCTCTATGGATGTGAAACTTGGATGTCACTGAACGTGACAAGAATCTGCTCCGGGTGTGGGAAAGAAAGGTGCTGCGAAAGGATCTACCAGTCTTCTGAAAACTTTTCGAAATTTGCATCTGTCCACAGCTTTATACATATTTTGAAAATAATAATTTATTTGGTGAACATCAATTTGGTTTTCGAAAGTAAAAATCTGCTACAAATATAAGTAAGTTTATACACAATACGTTTGATATGAAAGAATATGGGTCTGTGGTATTTTGCGATCTAAGCAAAGCTTTTGACTGCGTGCCACATAGGCCTTTGTTGAGGAAAGTAGAATGTTATGGCTGTGACAATAACTTTATGCAAGAATGAAATCATACTTGGAAAATTGAAATCATAAATGAAATCATACACCGAATCTATGTATATTAAAAAATATTTAGGTCTTCTTTCCAGTTAAAAATAAATTAAAAAAATACAATTTTTCTAAGTTAATATACGCTAAGTTAATTTTATATAAACCTTCTTCTGAGAAATTGATGACGTGAGAATTGTTCTGTTTGTACATGAATTCGGAGATGGCGATCTTGCAACGTCGGAGGACACGGACGTGATGATTCGTTGGCGAAGCTGACTGTTCGGCTCGTTGATACGGTTTGCTCGTCGATGAGCTTGGCTCGGTGCGCTCGACGGTTGGCTTATTGATCGTGGCTTCTCCATTTGACATTGGCCTTCTCCAGGAAATTCGAAGACACGGTTAAAGGGTGTACGTGGAAGTTAGAAAATATGTGGATACGAGAGAAAGACATGAAGAATGAATGTTGAGAGGATCGAAATATGAAAGTTGTGTTTACCTGAATAAATTTTTAGACCTTTACGTAAGGAGTCGTTGCGGATAAACCAAGGTGCATCCGTTGGACTTCTGTCGATCTAGATGAACTTAGATTAACTTTAGCTGCATAGCTCCAGGCCGGTGAAGCATATGTATTAATTGGTTTTATCATTGACAGATATATAGTTCTTTTGTTTATCAAGCTGAGTTTGCTTCTTTATTTTTATAGGATACAGTGCGCCTACTGCGTTCTTACACTTTTTGAGAGTGTGGTGTATGTGATTTTTCCATCTCAGTTTTGAGTCGAGTATAACTCTCAAGCAGTTAACATTGTTGGTCCAGTTCACGCATTTTCCGTCAATTGATAATACCTCGATATCCAATATGCTGATATGCTGTTTGATCAGAATGTCGCCTGTGAGATGTCAGCGTTGACTCGAATCCTCCACTTCTCAAACCAGACCTCAAGATTATCTAGCGCTTCTTGTAGTCTTTTCCGAACAAACTTCAAGGATTTGGAGCTCTTTAAAATTGCTGTATCACCCACATAGAGTGCAATTTCGGCTTGGCATGGTTTTGGCAAATAAGAGATGTATATGTTAAATAAACTTGGTACAAGTATAGAACCTTGAGCTACTGATTCTGGATTCACTTTTTTCTTAAAGATGGGAGCAAAATTAAAAAAAGTATCCATTTGTTTTTCGGAGCGTGTTGCAGTATAGGAACTTTCTCATATAGATGGTTGAGAATTGGATTGGGCCTAGTGGTTTGAGAATTTTGGCATCAAGTTGAGCCTCTAATTGTGTACTAAGGACTTGATTAGAAGATGAAGATTGCGGTATAAACTTCGCAACTAAGTTATTGTTTGCGATGCTGGTTTGATCTATATCTCCTAGTAAGTTAACTGGACCCAGGTTTCACCCTCGGTTGCTACTTTTACGAACGCTCTATTTATTACGTCAAATAAATAATAATCATTAATTAGAAGCTGTGGTAATTATGTTTAGTAGGCAGGTGCGCACAATGATAACTGTGCATGTTTATGCTAATCGATTCTTACTCTCATCAAATATTTGGCCTGTTTAAAGGTTCACCTTCTAGACTAGTGTTAAAACGATACAATTATCGATATTGAACAAATCAACTTTTGATTTATATTCTACAACTTCTGACTTCGAGTCTAACAATATGGTGGTGGAACTTTTGTGCCTCACGATTTTTTCACAATATCAATCTTACATAAAATAAGATTGGTATCTCTTTTCTGACTAAATCTTGAATATGTATGAATATTCCTATATGGCTTGAAAACATTTCAAATCTTAACCCATGACCCCATACACATCATTTGTACGATAAAATCGAATCACTGTTTTATTTAAATGTGTATTAGTATATGATTGCATTATGATATTGAATATTTGAATATATAACTTTTGATAAGAAAAATATTATTTTTTGCAGCAGCCAAGCATGAAAATGAACATCTGTTAGTAATCAATTTATTTAATGTAATTGAATGTATATATGTATATGTGAAATTTGGTTGTGTTATGAGAATCTTATCATCTAAATTATATATCCATTTCTATGAATAAAAAAAATATATTTACCATGTAGAAAGAAGAACGAAGAGGAAGAGAAAGAAAGGAAGAATGAAAAGGTATTTAAAATGAATGGAGTTATTAAAGCTGCTAAGGAAGAATATATGGGGAGTATAAATGCCTGGGAAAATAAACGTGAAGTTGTTAAAGATGGAGCAACCACGGTGAAAGAAAGAGAATGTGGAGTTGCTGAAGAGGATGAGAATGAAATTGAGATTGAGGAAGACATAAATGAAAACGTTATAGAACAGATTAAAAGAATGATAAAAGGAGGTGTAGTTGGACTAGATGGAAATCTTATAGAGGTGTATGGTTGTTTAAATAAACAGGCTATGGAGGCGTTAGTAAGAGGGCTCAATGAAATTTGGAAAGGAAAGGAGAGAATTCCTGATGAATGGAAAAAGGGAGAGATAATTCCAATATTTACGAGAGCTGACAGAACAGACGTAAACAATTAGAGAGGGCTCACTATAATGAATGAATCATACAGATGGTTTGGAAGGATAATGAGCAAAAGGATTACACGATTTTTACATGAAGAAAATGTATTGTCGGGAACCCAGAATGGCTAGAACTGCAGTAGATAGTCTCGTGATAATAAACTATCTGATACGACAGGAGTTGTGTAAGGGAGATAACCGCTATACATATTCTTAGTCATAAAGGAAGAAATTGATAAGATTTTAAGCTATGGAAAAGGATGAAAGAACTTTGAATGACAGAGAAAGTAAGGAGGGTAATAAGAGAAATGTACGAGGGCACAAAGATTAGAGCACGAGTGGGAAAAGATGTCACAGAATGGGTTGAAATAGAAAAGGGGGTAAGACAAGGTAATCCTATGCGTGGGAGCCTGTTTAACATCGAAATTTCTGAGTTGAAAGAAGTATGAAGGAAGGGATAGAGTGAAGGGGTCATGATTGGAAGAGAGGAAATGTGACCTTTGGGATATACGGATGATATCGTATGTATCGGAAAGACGAAAGAGGAAATGAAGGAGATGATTGAAAGAATTAATAGATACAGGAAAATGGATAAATTGGAACTAGGAGGAATAGAGATTTATAATATAAAAAGCTAGGAGTATTTACAATTTATGGTTTGTAAAAATTGGAAGTGTAATGAACACGTAGAGATTCTAGTAAAGAATGCAAAATTTGCAATGTGGGAAAGGAGATTTGGAGGTATGGTATAATGAGAATACTGGTAATGGAGATTTGAGTGAGGAATATTATGTACGGCGCGGAAATATGGGAAATGAAAGAAATGCAAAGAAAATGGAGACTGTGATAGTTGAAATGTTGGAGAATATAATCGGAGTAGACAATACAACGCCGAGTGAAATTGTTTTACAGGAATACGGGAAGTACAATTGTTGGAACAAAGTTATAATGAAAATGGCAAATTATGAGAAAAAGGTAATGAAGGTGAAAGTGATAAATTAGTTACTGAAGTATAGTTGAAAGTGTTAGAAGGTAAAAGTAATAGACTATTTATAAGGTACTATAAATACTAAGATATAAATAGATCAATCAGTGTATTATGGCTCTATTTGCGGCAGACGTTTTTGTTCAACAGCTTTTATGGCTTAGTTTTAATTTATTTTAATTTGTAGTTTTAAATATTTTAATTTAAAGAATTTATTTTGTTTCAATTTAATTTAATTACTGAATTACACTTAATTACAGTAAACAATAAGTATGAAGATAGAACGCAAGGCTTAGTTTTATTCCAAATTAGTTAATAAATTTTATATATTAAAATAATTATTTATAACTGTTAAGACCAAGGCAAAGATTTAGAATTATATAAAACAAGTTAATAATATGTTTAAAAATATGCGCATCCAAGGATCTTCGTAGTGATTTATATTGAACTATTACACTTCTATATATCTGCCTACTCTTGTATTATAGCTGGAGAACGGCTCCAAAGCTCGCACCCGTACATAATCTGTTGTTGGAAAATGGAATTCACTTGCTTTTTGTTATAATTTGGAGTCAAACAATACCAAATGTAATTTACTCGCTGTCTGTCTTTCTGGCTATTGTTTCTCTACGTTTTAGATGGGCTATCCAATTTAATTTTCTATCAAACGTGCATCCCAAATAGGTTGCCGTACTCTTTGTTTTAATTTTCTTGTTATTGAATTGAAATTTCTTTTCTTCTGATTTTTCGAAATTTAATTACCTCCGTTTTGCTGATATTTATTTTAACTTTCCCGAATTTACAATATTCTGCAAATACTTTTAACCCTTTTGCCAACGGAGACAATCGCTGTGTCGTCTGCAAACTGTAATATCGTAGTTTGTTTAAGGTGACTCAATTTAGATATGTTGCTTACAAAAATGTTAAATAGTACCGGTGAAATTGATTAGCCCTGTTGTAGACTTTCAGGGCGTTTGCTTGATTTTACGTGGCGTTTGCTTGTTTTTTCGTTTTCAATTGGGGTTTGGAAAGTTGAATTTTGTAGGAATGATTGCGTTATCTTGATCAACTCTAATGCGAATTTCAATGATCAAATTTTAAACATTAGACCATCCCGCCATACCACTTATAGGGCTTTTTCTATATTCAATAGATCCGCGTACGCTGTTAGTCTTCTGGCTCTAGCTTTGTGTACAATTGCTTCTAATTTAGTAGCCTATTGGGCGCAGCTAATTTTTCACGAAACCCTCGGTATGACTGTATTTCTTTCTGCAAACTCTTGAATCCTATTTTTGATAATTACTTCTGTAACTTTTGCGTAGCTATTTAACAAACTAATGGGCCTTCTATTTTCCGGATCCGCTGGCTTCTTGTCTTTTTTCGGAATCGTTATGATAATTGCGTTTTTCCATGAGTTTGGATTATTATTTTATTTATAATCTCTGTTAGCGTATCTATTGCCTGTGTAGGGAGTAACTGCAGTGCCCTATGTGGAATTTCGTTATCTCCTGCAGCCTTGCTTGGGTATAGCTTATGTAGAATGCTAGTAACTTCTGATTTTTCCACTGGTTGGTATTCTAAAAACACATGGCGTAGGGTCGATATAAAAGTAATAGACAGCGATTCATTTTATATATCATTAGATGACTCCTATTTTAGAAACAGTAAAAAATATTATTTTATATGTTTCGATAGCCGAACTAAATCTATACATGTATAAAAAATGCATAAGCAGTTATAAATAAGGTATAATATAATGTGTAATATCTCTCTAAATCCATTGTTTCTATAACACACGCTTGCTGTCCGTTGGTTGCTACTAAACGGCGATAATCTATATACAGGCATTGGCCATATAACTTTTTATTTAATAAAATGTAACCTTTTTTGTTAAATTATACGAGGCGAAAGTATTTGAATATTAAATAATAATTTGAACATCAAATTTCTAGCATAATCATTTGTCATTCCATTCAAATATCACACATTTTCATTATGTTTGAGTGATTTGCCAAATGTGTGTTTCTGGAATAAAATTAAAATGTGATTGTTTTTAATGGTGTGTACATTATATATGCAAATAACACAACTTATTTGTATATTTTTATATTTACATTACATCTAATGGTGACATGAAACTTAATTCCCTGGAAATTAACGTCTCATTTAATAATCCTTTTAGGAATTGTTAAATAGCATTTTACGAGTTTAATGATCTATGGAACAATAAATTTTGCATTTAGATCACGCAAACAATTTAAAATATTATATACAATTAATGTTGATTATTGAACCCGTATCAGAAAAAAAAGGTTAATTATCTCTTTTTAATTGTTATGTTCCCTTTGCTTTTTGTTTTAATTTTGTCGTTCATAGAATTTTAATTGTTCCATTACATGTTGTTCCACCTGTTTTATAATTTTATTACATTTCCATCTAAATTTGTTAGTCTTTTTTGCATATATATAGTGCGTACGGATTTGTTTTAAACGAAATTTTCTTTTTTTAAAAAATTTATTTTGTCTTTTTTTAAGTAGGGGCTAATTGTTTATCTCTTTTGTTTCCTGACATAAATTCGGTAGTATTGTTATATTTTCCTTATTATATATTTCAGCAAATATTGTTAATGTTCTTTAATTGAATGTAAATCGTAACAATTAAATTTTTTAAAAATTTTTTTGTTTTGTTCTACGTAGGAAATAAAGAAACCTTCAAAAGGCGAAGGAAGCCCTTGCATACAACAGTGTGGGATTTTTAGTGAAGTTTTAACTAAAACTTCACTCCCTGTTGGGATTGTATATTGTTGGGAGATTGGAGAGTTTGTTTGAATGAGGCTTTAGGATTTATCATTCTCTTCAGCCTGGAACTGGTAATTAATGTAATGCTTTTAGAATTATGATAACCTGATAGCTTGCAGATAAGATATACGCTATAGCGTTCGCTTTACACCCAAGGGAACCTGCAACACCTTGGCCATAGCATGGTCAACTGATGAGGGAGTTTAGTTTAGTGGGGTGAGCTGATCTGCTGGTGGTCTTGTATATTTATCTCCTTGCTTGGCTGCGCAAGTCGGTGTTAATTCACTTGAAATAGAAATTAAGATTGTTGTGGAAGAGTGATTGTTTTTGGAGTGGAAGAGTGATTGTTTATTTTTGTTTTATTTTTATTTTTAATATTTTTTAATTTTTTGTTTAACAAATACAATAAATAAATATGGCTCACTGCAGTAACAGACAATGACTTTAACGTCACGATAACTTTAATATTCAAAACAACTGTAAAGTAAACATTTATTTTCATTGTAATTTAAGACTGCTTTGTAATTAGTTGCTAGAATATACTAGGGAAGGGAAGGAAGTAAGGTGATAAGAGGAATCATTTTAGTTAAATATGTTAGTTAGGGATAGGTTAAAATTAGAGAAAGATGTTATGCTTTTTTAAGTTTTTTACGGCAAAAAAGGTTATACATAAAAATGTATTTCATAATTTAATGCTTGGTAAGAAATTTACGTTGAAAATGGTGTTGCAGACTTAATTGTTCCAATCAAAACAAGATCGTAAATTGTTATAAGTACTATACTGCTTTTTATATTTTAATCTGTTTGTAACATAAAATAAATGCTCTTGCATGAGATTCAGGGTTGGGTTAGGACTTCGCTTGTTCTTAATTCTTATAATAAAGTACTTAATTTCTTATATGGTTAACACAGAAAGGCAATAACAAGTTTAAATATTTTGGTTTATTGTTCTAGTATTTATAACTGCAAA
>WYDF02099032.1:0-10682 GCA_009867245.2 Adranes taylori | reverse complement strand
ATATTATACAATGAGAAGGTCCCTAATTTGTTCTGATGTCAATTTTCCAACTTTCAAAATCTATGGACATAATATGCGCCATCTTTAAGACCTCATAACTCTTTTTTACGAAATATTTAATTTTTCTTACGTTAAAATGTCTTAAATGATCTTAAAATGTCGGTCTAGTATCTAGACTTTGGAGTACATAAATGATAAAATTAGAGAATCCTTCATTTGATATAATGCCATTTATGTACGCCTATGAAAATTTATTGATGTAAATTCTATTCGCCATTTTTAAGACCGCATTACTCTCTTTTAAATAACAAATCATTTTGTTTCTTACTTATGTTGATTCTAGGATGTCGCGCTATCATCTAGAATGCATAAATGTTAAAATGAGAGAATCCATCATTTGATATGATACCATTTATGTACGGTTGAAAATTTATCGATGAAATTTGTATGCGCCATTTTTAAAATCCCATAATTCGCTTTTAAAAAAACATTTCATTTCAATTTTTACTTATGTTGATCCTAGGATGTGTCTCTATCATCTAAAGCACATAAATTGTAAAAAAAGAGTTCCTGACTTGGAACTGTAATCTATGCACATTTAAAAATATATGGGTGTAATTTATGTGCACCATCTTAAAAACCTCATAAATCGGTTTAAAATAAACACTTCATTTTAATTTTTACTTATGTTGATCCAAATATACCGCCTTATAATCTAGAGGACAAATGCTAAAATTAGAGTCCCTGAAAAAAATTAGTTGCTGGTTAAAGCTTACTAAACAGCAAAAAATTAGTGAAGAAAAGAGTTCAAAATCTATTGATACGTAAAATATTATCATATTTTCTCATGGGTAATTCAAAATGTTGTACTGGGTAAGTCAATTACCCGCAGGTAGTATGATGCGGACAACTACTATAAACACAAGTAGGTATAATGTTCGGCTTCTGAGGATGGCCTTCAGTTGCTCAGTCACTCAGCTAACTTTGTTGTGTAATGCTGCTTATTTTCTGATTTAAAGATCTTGTACAAGAACATAGTTTAAATAAAGCAATCTCATGAACCATGTTAAAATATTCTGAAAAGTTTAATAGTAGAGTAGTAAATAAACCTTTATTGCCTTATAGGCATATACACATTCTCACATTACAGCATATAACACACTAATTACATAATTACCACAACAATACTAGTAACTAACACATTTCACGGAAACCAGAACGGACTTTGCCTTCTTCATGCCCCTCCATCTTTCTTATTTCCTCCTTTATCTTAGCATTATCCTCAACCCGTAACCTTCCTAGCACATGGTATCCATAGGTTAGTTCTTCAATTTTATTCTTTCCTCTTCGGCGTCCCAGCCCATCACATTCATTCACCCAATTTTTCAGCCTCACTTCCACATGCTCTACAATTTCATTCATCCTCATTCATCCAATATCTTGTCACATCCGCACCTAAACCTAGCAATCATCCTTTTCTCGTCCATGCTCATCTCTGATTTCAAACATCTTGGTAATTCAACCATCAATTCCTTATACCTTCTATTAAATCTGCATTCCATAATTCTCGTACGCTCTTATATCTCCACGTTCATATATATTTCCTTCACCTCCCTTTCACAATCCGTCCTATCTATTATCTTTCTTTTCCATTCATTCATTGACCAGCCACATCTCTCATACATCCACAAATTCAATTTCTTGTCCAGTCATCACTTTTCTTTCATATTTCACCAACTTCTTAACTCTTTTGGTCCAGATTTTACGTTCATCTAGTTCTTGTAACCTGGAGTCGATCTTTTCACAACCAGCATCCTTTTAAATCCTTAATTCCTATTCTTTTTATCACCTCTTTCTCTTTTTCGCAGCCCACACCCTTTCACACACCATAATACTCATTACAGATGCATTGTATATCATTAAGCTCATACCCATCGGATCGCCAAATTTCAGTCCCCATACATTCCTTAACCTTTTGGCTGCCACTTAAGCTTTTTACCACCATTTTCATAGACTCAATCGCACTTCAGTTCCTACTCCACATATAACCCAGATATTTATAACTCTTCACACACTCAATGACTTTTCTCCCAACTTAAACACATATTTGCTATCTCTCTCCTTGGTATTCCGCATTCACTTCTAACCCCCTATTTGCCATACACCTACATACTCTTACAATCATTTCATCCATTTCTTCTTTTCTCTTAACCAATCTGCATAGTAAAAGTTTAATAATATTCTGAAAAATATTCTGAAAACCAATAGTGAAAAGATGCAAAGATGGAGTGTCTGTTGATCATTTGAGGACTGTACCCAAAATAGTATTCTTTTCAATACAAATACTATTTAAAACAAAATCAAATTGAAGATAATGATAAATTTGGTACCTTATAGATAAGATGGTACAGCCTGGACCGATTGGTAAAAAAGGAGCACAACATCCGTACACAAGGAGCAGCAGCCGTATCGATGAGTAGCTTCAGAAAAATTTGTTACATAATTTTGGAATTTGACTAAAGACAAAACATATCTTAAAACTCATATTCAATATGAAACGGCTTTATTTTGGAAGCGTATGCCATCGAAATGGTATCTTGAAACAAAAGAAAATTATGCCCTTGATACAATACATTGAAAAAGAGGATAAATGTCTTCTTGGAAGGAAATGCTGATGTGATGTGAAGCTAAAACCCATGCCTATAAATTGCAGGTAAAGCAATCCGTTGTGACAATAAAGACTCACTGTGCGCCATTTGACGGCTAACCAAAAAGAGCCTGGAAGTGAAAGAATATTATGAGAAAAAACAATTTTGCCATTAAAGAGCTCCTATTTCTGGATAATACTCCCGGGCATCTCTCTTCTTTGGATAATTCAAATGAAAATGTGAAGAACATGATTTTTTCCAGTTAATACGTCTCTGTTGCAGCTCATAAATCTTGGCCACATTGTAGGTTATAAGGCGATTTACTTGAAACCTACATCTGAGAAAGCACACTGTAAGTAATTGCAGGTGACCAATCACTGGCATTAGTTGAATTTTGGTTTAAAGATGCGATCAAAAATATTCAAAAGTCATGGGAACTATTTGCTTTAAGCGATCTGAAAGCGATATGAATGGAACTTTTGCCGGAATGTAATAATGATTTTGTTGGGTTCGATTAAAATACCACAAATGAAATTAATTCTATCAGAAATAAAATTGGATCTAAACATATGGATTCGAATTAGAATCGCGTAGTGAAAATATAAGCACTGATGACCTCTTCAACATTGATCATCAGAATGCGTACGAATTTAACGACGACGAACCTAACGATAAGGCCTAACGATTCTTGAGAACCTAACGATCCCGACTTTGAACAAAGTTTTCATAAATCCATTGATTGATGTGGGACTTGGCTGCTACATTCAAATGTTTAAAAATGAAATTGTCAAAAGAATTTAAAATTAATAGTTTTTTTTTAATTAAATAGAACGCACTATTCTTTTAACAACTTTATTGTTAACATATGTTCCGGTACATAGTACCATCGTCAGAACAAACTAGTTATAAGCTATACCTAAAATAAAAATAAACATGTGTACGTTTGTATGTATACAATGCTGCTGATGTGATGTAGAGAGGGTGGACATTGTTGATATTTTATAGTAGTTATAGGTGAGCTACGCACATAAAATTGTTTGTTAAGTTACAGCCTTCTGCTAGGTGTTTTTCAATTGGTATGGCTTCTAAAATATCTATTTTTTTATTTTGAACATGTAATATAACGGGTTTGTTTGTGAAGCTGTGATTGTTTTCATACAAATGTGTTGCATACTGTGAATCGGATTTTTTTAATCTATATGATGTACAATGTTCCTTAAATCTAGTCGTAAAGCTTCTTCTAGTCTGGCCTATATATATGGCTTCAAAATCTGGACAACTCAACTTGTAGACTCCAGAAGCGAAACATTTATTCATTTTTGATTTTGCATTTTAGATATATACAGTAGACTCACGATTATACGAAGTAATTGGGACCAAGATCACCTCAGATACGGAAAAACTGGGATAATACGGAGGTTAAGTAAACACTTGTGAAAATGTAGAAAATTGGTTTATTGTATGAAAACCTTTAAATAAACATAATTACAGGCCTGTAATCAAGGAGAAACATGAAATTATTTCTTAAAAACGTCTTAATTATTTTGAATGAGTTAACCTCGGTCCTCCCTTAAATGATCCAATGTTACGCAAACGCTGAAGATAGAGTATGTCATATGGTGTCTTGTTACTCTACGTAAGCGAGAGCGGCGTCGATCAATTTCGGTCCATCGGAATGTTATATTTTTGGAGTTATGTCGTCCGTGTCATCGTCTTTTTCACTATCTTTAGCATTGTTAACCATATCGATAATTTCCTCATCGGTAATCTTCATCTGGTAATTTCATTGCACCAATCACGAATGGCTTCGCTGTTGATTTGATTTTCAACAGGTAGCTCATTGGCTAGATGAACTAATTCACTCATATTCTCCTGTTCTATCCTTTTGGGGTATCCATCTAAGTCAAATAAATTTTCCCATTACTTTTGAATGGTGGTAGTTTTCACCTCGTCCCACGCTGAAGCAATCCAGTATGCTACATATTTTAATGTGACTTCCTTTAAGGCTTCCTTAGTAGTCAATACTTCGTCTAATTTTACAATCAACATCTGGAGAAGCCTTCGCCGGTAATTTTTCTTCATCGTTTCTATAACCCCTTGATTTATGGATTTTATAAGCAATGTCACATTACGGGGTAGGGATACAGCTTTAATATCACCACTGTACAGTTCTTTAGCATCTGGCTCAGATGGCGCATTGTCCAATAATAAAATAGCATATCTTTTTTTAAAATGTTTCAGTGAGAGGAAAAAACCTATAAAAAACCAGGCACTAAAAGGAAGCATTGCAGGCAGACCGGATTGTGATTCTCTCTTTAGTTTTTTTTTTTCATCAGGATATAACAAGAAAAACAAATGCAAAATAGAGTATCATAGTTTACCATCAGCTATACAACCAGTGTCTCATTCAGCTGAACTTCAAGTGACAGTTTTCAAAGAATTCATGAGTTGAATGATTTGGTACGAGATTTGGGACTATCATAAAAAGCTTCAGAACTGTTAGCATCAAGACTGCACAAGAGAAACTTGCTTGAAAAAGATGCTAAGATATACTACTTTCGATCAAGAGAAAGTGCGTTTCTGCAATACTTTCGAAGTGAGGATGGATTTGAATATTGTCATAATATATATGGTTTAACTGAGGAGTTGAGAGTGTTAGCCTATAACGGAACTGAATGGCGACTGTTCATTGATAGCTCAAAGCGGAGCTTGAAGTGTGTCCTCCTTCACAATCGAAATTTATTTGGTGCAGTCCAAATAGGCCATTCAGTTTGTTTGCGTGAGGAATATGAAGACATGAAGACATAAAATGATCATCAAATTGATATCTTGTAATATCACACGCACAAATGGATCATCTGTGTTCGCCTTAAAATGATCTGCTTCCTCCTTGGCCAGCAATGCGGATATACCAAGTAACCCTGTTTATTGTGTATGTGGGACAGCAAGGCTCGTGAAAAGCATTGGATGCAGTAGAATTGGCCGCCACGATCTGACCTGGCACCTGATACCCAAACATTCTACATTAGCCACTTATCGACAGAAAGAATATTATATTTCCACCTGTGCATATTAAACTGGGTCTAATGAATCAATTTCTTATAGCTTTGTCAACTGTTTCAAGAATCTCATTCCGGTATTTCCTAGGCTACCGTTTGAAAAGATAAATGCCGGTATGTTTAACGGTCCACAGATTAGGCAGCTCGTTTAAGATGAACATTTCAACGGAACAATAACAGAAGTTGAAAAGAATGCTTGGTTGGCATTCAAAAGCATTGTCACAGACTTTCTTGGAAATTAACGAGCACAGAATTACACCGAGATTGTCCAGCAACTCTTGGAGAGTTTCAAAATGATTGGTTTTATCATGAGCATCAAATTGCATTTTCTACATAGCCATCTTGCTGACATCCCGGAAAATCTTGGTGCAGTCAGTGATGGGCAGGGTGAGGATTTCACCAAGATTTTGAGGTCATGGAGTCACGGTATCAAGGTAGATGGGATGTACATATGATGCTGACTATTTTTGGAGCATCAAGCGACAATGTCCAAAGGTTAAATACTCCAGAAAAAGCTATAAGCAGAAATGTTTGCCTTAATGTGTACGTTTCTCTTTATGGTAATTTTTCTCTTTATTTTAATTTGTATCCTTAATATATCTTCTTAATATATCTCTCGTATTTGCATTTTTTATGACTTTAGAGACAAAGAGAGAATATCCTGTAGCTGTGCATTTTACTTAATTAAACAAAACTATTGATTTTAAACTCTATCGCATGTTATTTATAGTAAGAAAGACTAGTTGAAAAAAATTGGTATAAAAATTAAAAATTTCATAGACGAATTATAAAATATCCTTTATTTTTATAAATCAAATTAACATGCTTTGCGTTATAGTCATTTAGTTGGATAAATCAATCGTGTCAAAATTTTTAAACGGGGGTTTATTGTATAAAAGTGCAGCTTTATTTGTTGCTTTCAAGACATCTATCTATTCGTGATTTCTATTCGTTTTGAAACTACTTGGGTGGGTTATTATCTTATGTAATGGAAAATGATGTTTCTATGAAATGAATCTGATAATTATATACTTTTGTTACAATATTCTGTATTTATCTAAAAATAGTGTAATTTAATAACTGACTAGCTATTTCTATGTTGTCACTTTTATGACACGCAAAGTTCTATAATACTGATACAAAGTACTATTTCTGGCAGCAAAACTGTTTAGGCTTAAAACATAGGAGTATTAGAAAAGATTTATATTTTTCATTACCGGTTAGTTTAGACCAAGTATAGTGCTTCCTACCAATAGCAAAAGGGATTAGGGAGAATGAAACTAGCAAAAGGGATTAGGAAAATAAATCCTCTTCCGATAATTTGTTGAAAACTGTGATTAAAATTACTGAACTTTACGGCTGTAAAACCGATCCCACACGATGCGTGTATTTAGCCAACATGTATTAAAGTAATGGAAAGGAAATTGGGTACGGAGGATTGGAGTGTAATGAGCAGGATCGAGGACGTATCGGAAACACTGAAAGGGTACCTAGAAGAAGAAAAAAGCAATCGTTGAAAAAGTGGGATTCAACGATTGCATTTTTCCAGCAGGTTGAAAAATTGCTGCAGATAATATTTTTATTTATAATACCTATAATTGTAATTGTATAATATGTGTTAAGGTTCTAATTGCAAAAGGTGGTAGAAATTTTAGTGTCTTATTGGTTATCCCTTCATCACCAGATGCTTTTCAAGGTTAAATCTTATCTATTATTTCCGCTATTTCTTTTCTTTTACCTCCTCATATTCAGACATAATGTTTTTTCTAAGTTCTGTTTTGTCGAATCGTTATTGGAAAATTTGTTTTTGTCCTTTATTGAAGTGTTGACCTCTGGATTTCTGGATAATCTTTTTCAGAAGCGCCATAAGTTTTCATCTCCTTCTTGCTCGTAAGCCACCTCTCTATTGCTTTATTCCAACTTTCTGCGTATTTTTTGTGTAGCATTTCTTTTACTTGCAATTTGGTTTTTTCCTGCCTTTTTCCTGTCATGCGGGTGTTTGGAAACAGGAAATTTCTTCATAAACCTCTTTTTGCTTGCCTGTTTTTGTCTTCACGTCTTTTTTTTAGCTGGCATCTGTTTTCCAGTGGTGGTGTGGTATAACTGTGTTTGGACCAGTGGTTGGAATATACCACAAGCCGAGATACGCAGATATGCTATCGTGAAATGTATCGAGTTAGATTCGCTTCCCAGATTCGCGACTGTTAGATTCACTTCGAAACCAAAAAACAGTTTGTGAATTAAATGAAAATAAAAAAAACCTAATAGACTTGTAAGTAACTTTTTATTATATTTTGCAATCGTTAATAACGGGAAGAGTATAAACGGAATAATTTTGCAAGTAATTTTAAGAGTACAGATTTCGAGGACTAAGTCTTTTAAACTTGCAACCAAACTTATTATTGATAACTTAAGAAGAAAATTGAAAACAAAGCAAATAACAAGTGGGTAAAAAATTTAAAAAATATTAATGAAAAATTAGAAAAATTATAATGAAGAAAAAAATTGTATTTACCCCCTCCCGTATGCTAATGTGTTTGACCACTCTTGCTCTCATACTTTAAACTGTTTTTCTTTAATCTTTCAAACATTTTTCAATAAAATGTATTTAAAAAAATGTTGAGAAGCACTCGTCAAAACTGCTGTCAGATTGTCTGACTAGTTGTAATTCTAGATGTTGACATTATCATTTTTTGTGCAATTACTCAATTTTTAATACCTCTCCCTTAGCAAATATGATTTTTCCTATACTTATAATACAAAAATATCTCATATTTCATTGCTTTCTTTCATTACATCATATCATCTTCCGAACACTACATTAAAATTATTTTCAAGTACAAACTACATGCATTCCAAGTATCATCTATTCGAAGAATGCTTATGGTCATTTGTACCTCAAGTACGTATTAAATTCCATCATACATTAATCTGTACAATGAGGTAAACAGTGAAGAATAGCACAATTTTCTGTTTTCAATAAATACTATATGTATCCAAATATTTATGTCCATTTGAATATTTAGAATATTTTATGATTTTATGATTGGCAACTGCACATTTTTAAAGATTTCTTACCACCCAAAAAGCAAAAATGAATAAAATAAAGCTATTTATACTCAATAAAGTCATTCTGGCCTTAATATCGTCATTGAATTTTATTTTGCTTGATTTTGGTGTTAAATCTTGCATTGTTTCAAATTATTAATTTTTTTGTTTTTAATAAATATTACTTATTATTTGTGTCTCGAAAAAACGTATACCCTGTCCGGGACTCGAAACCGGACCTCTCGATTGCCGGTCGATTGCTCTTCCAATTTCACTAACGAGCACTTATGCGAAGACACAAATAATTTTTAATATGTAATTGTTTTAAGTATCTCTTAAGATAGGCAACTTATATATCAGGATTTGTTTTGGCCACATGTTTGATACCATCCGTCGATTCATTCGTCATCGGGTAGATGGAGGCTCCTGGATGTTTTTTTAATCTCTTTTCCGCTTTGCAGGCGGTTGCATGTTTAATTGAATATTTGATGTTCCATGGTTAAACCTCCATTGTTTAATAGAGTAAATTATGAAATTTATATGAAAAACTTGTTTACCCCATTCAGGACTCGAACCCGGACCTCTCGATTGCCGCTTGATTGCTCTTCCAATTGAGCACTTATTCGAAGGCACAAATAATTTTTAATATGTATTTGTTTTCCGTATCTATTAAGATAGGCAACTTATATATCAATCGAATGGCAATCGAGAGCTCCGCGTTCTAGTCCCGGACTGGGTAAACATTTTTTCGAGGCACAAGTAATAAGAAATATTAATTTCGTAATTTACTTTATTAAATGATGCCAGCGTGGTTTAACCAATGAACATCAAATATTCAATTAAACATGCAACTGCCAGCAAAGCGGAAAAGAAATTAGTAAAAACATCCAGGAGTCTTCATCTTCTGGATGTTTAGGGGACGACCACCAACACGATTGTCAGATGATATCAGACGTACACATACAAATTGTATATAAGAGGCGCAGAATAGGAAAGTGTGGAAGCAAACCCGGTAGGCTTATGTCCTGCATTGGACGAATGTGCCTGATTGATGATCCGAAACTTGCTAGGAGCTAATGAAATGTTGTTTTAATAAGCTAAGATCGGAAGTAAGGAAAAAGAGTTAAGGACGGTCTTCATCTACCCGATGTCGAATGAATAGATCGACGATAGTAAACAGGTGGCCAAAACAAATCCTGATATATAAGTTGCCTATCTTAATAGATACGAAAAACAAATATACAAAAATTATTTGTGTCTTCGAAGAAGTGCCCGTTAGCTCCATTGGAAGAGCAATCGGCCGGCAATCGAGAGGTCTGGGTTCGAGTCTCGGGCGGCTAAACATTTTTCGAGAAACAAGTAATATGAAATCTTTTTTTTGTTTTAAATTCGTGAAAGTAAAAATACAGTTCTTTATAAAAAAATTTCGTACTTTTAACAGAATCGAAAAGAATCAATTTCAAATAGCGCTGCTCGTTACGCCCTTCCAAAATATTTGTTCGTTAAACAATATTAATTGTTTTACTCAGTTATACTGGGTTTATTTGATACATTCGCTCCAGTTAAAGAAGTTAGAATCATTATTAAAACACCTCCATGGACATAAGAAACCTGCATAAAAAAATTGATAGAGCGTAATCAGGCCTAACCAGAATAACAAGAATAAACCTATTCTTGTTAAAAATTCAAACTTTCGAAAAATAATATCAGTGTGTCTTTGTAACTTTGCAATCTCTCGAGTTCAGGTCTTCCCAACATAAATTCCACCTACTAATCTATTTCACTACTTCACTCATTCATCAGTCACTAATTCACTCATTTGGTCTTTGTTTTCGACATGTCCAGATAGGTCCCAGTCTGCTTTGTACCACCCGCGGTTTGGCTTTCCTTGCCATTTATCTACGATCATAGGTTAGGTTAGGTTAGG
>WYDF02099010.1:0-10682 GCA_009867245.2 Adranes taylori | reverse complement strand
TATGGAAAGACTCTGCAATATCTCAACGCAACAAACTGAAATTATTAAACTCCTTGATCTTTCCTATTGCCACATATCCCTATGAGACCTGGACTTTAAAAATGGCCAATCGAAGAATAATAGATGCTTTTGTGGGCCTACAAAAGAATGCTGCGAATATCATACACAGAACATCGTACTAACGTGTCAATTCTTAAGAAACTAAAAATCACGACAAGGCTATCAACCAGGCTAAACCAATCATACCTACGGTATTTTGGACACATTTCAAGAAGAACGAATGGACATGAAAAAGTTATTGTGGAGGGAAAAATCAATGGTAAACGACAAAGAGGAAGGTCTCCGACGCGCTGGGTGGATCAAACCAAAGAAATCACTGGTCACGGTCTGCAGAAAGCTTCTCTTGCAGCTCAATACAGAGAAGGATGGAGAACTACGATCCGAGCAATTGAGACATGATGTCACCATACTCTCTCGAGAGGAAAAGGACAAGAGAGAGAGAGATTGTAATTATTTATTTATATGATATATGTATAGCACAATTTGTAAACTATTGCGATCAATAAATGTCTTATGTCTTATATGTTTTCCCTATTTAAACATTTCTCTATATCTTCTACTTTAGGAGATAGCAATACTGTGCACACACTATATTTGAAGCGCACGTAAATGACGAAACTAACCGGGACTAGAATATAAAATACTTTTAATTAATTATATTTTTAAGAAACGAAATTCTTGTTTTAGTTACATTGGCGATTAAAATAGTGCTTCTGACGTTATTTTGGTAAGGTCGACGTAATAATATTTATAAAAATCGGTTTTTTTGTGCTCATGTAGTAAAGAGTTGTAGCGGTTAACTCATACGCACGCGAATTGTATTCGATTTTACACCTTTTTGTTCGCTTGTAACTAACAAATAATGAAGAAGTCATGTACGATTTAGACATGTTTATGATCATTTATTGTACAGTATTTAAATGTTCTTTCCTACTCGTTCCAATCTAATGGATTATTCGATCTATTGGAAGTTTTATTGAAGTCATTTATCAGTTCATGAAACAATTTAAGCTTGCCTCTAGCACGTTCAACATTTTTGCGAATTAAATTTGCTAATTATTGTTGATCATTGTAGCTAAAATATATATGTCGGTGCATTAGTATTGCTGACTTTTTAAAACAAATTATATTTAACAAAACAAAATATCAACATTTACTATAAATATTTTTGAATGGTTATTCCGGAGCATATTCACCATCTACTTCAATTACTGCTTCCCATTTGCTTGGCAGCCGGTCGATTGCACATGTTAAGAAATTGCTGTTCTTAGAGACAATCCACTAGATGACACTCACTAGTGATGGGAATTTTGATTCCTCACTTGGAAAACGATGAACCATTTCGTTCCATAAAGAAAGCATGATAAAGTACCGTTTTCGGTTCTGTATAAAACTCAATAAGTCTGTGCCTTAAACTGACAAGCTAATAGATTTACCGCTAGAAAACAGTAAATGATTTTTTGTAATTTTATGTACAATAAAACAAATACAAAATTAAATATTGTATCATTGCTGAATGTTCACTATTCATTTTAAAATTCAACTCATTTTCAAGAAAGAAATAGTAAAAATTTTAAAAAATACCTAAAAGAGACCTGTAAATTAATTATTTATTTAATCAATGATTTGTATAAGTTGCTTCCGTATAAATAAAAAAACATTATACTTATCAACGCCCAATTCAACAACGCGAGACAATAATTAATATCTTCGCAATCGTTTGATCATTTATGTATCTAGTTCTGTATCTCGTTCAGTTATTCTTCGGAGGATCATGCGTGAAGTAATCATTGCTGAAATACCTGTCTCATTTTCGTTTTACTTAATTAACCTGCTTCTGTGATTTTATTTGAAACTGCAGTTGGAGATGCATCTGCATTTGACAGTGTGCAGCACAACATACTATTAGAGAAAATTGATGCACTTGGATAGCAAGGACTAGTTAAAAGTTAGCTGGAATCGTACCTTGTTCATAGGCCTCTACAACTAAATATAAAGCGCACTCTTTCTTCATGTTTTGAAGTACGTAAAGGAGTTGGACAAGGTTCGGTATTGGGTCCTTTATTGTTCCTGTTGTTTACCAACGACCTACACAGATTTATTACTGCAGGCAAACTAATTATGTATGCAGATGACAACGCTGTAGTGGTAGGTGGATGTCCTCTGGATGATTTGTCTGCAAATATAGAACTTGCAGTAACACAATTCGAAGATTGCTGCATTGCAAACACCGTTATTGTGAATAAGAGCATTGCTGAATAATCATTGCTGAAATACGTGTCTCATTTTCGTTTTACTTAATTAACCTGCTTCGTGATTTTATTTGAAACTGCAGTTGGAGATGAGAATATAACTCGTCCCAACTTTTGTAAATTGAAGATTATTCTTATACCAATAATAGGATTGTGGATACCATTTAATAAAATGTTTGGTTTTGCAACTGGCTCTGAATTGACTGGATCTCTTCTAAATTGATTGCCATTGATTATTGACTAGATTTATTTTAGCTAACTGTGTTTCCATGAGCTCCGTGCGATGGGAACTTAAAATTTTTCCAGTAATATTTACTCTACAAAATTGAGAAATGATTATTATAAAACGTCCTTTTAAAGCTGCTGTTTATTGGTTGGAATTATAATTTCTTTCAGTGTAAAATAAAAAAAAATACCTAGAAGAAACCTGTAAATTAATTGCTTGTTTAAACAACGATTTTTCAACTATAAGTTTGCCTCCGTATAAATCAAAAAGCTTTGCATTCATCAACGCTCAACTCAACAACGCATAACAGTAATTACTATCTTCGCAATCATTTGATCATTTATGAATCTCGTTCTGTGAGAAAACAGTAGGGTATTCATTAGAATCTAAATCATCGAAAGTCCATGGGAAATATGAAGGGTCGGTGGGGTAAATCCCATCAGTTTATCGTGTGAAGTCATTTGCTGTTCATGCATATTTTCTACTGGAATATAAATAAAGAATGAACCATGCCCTCTCGGTCAATGCTATGTTGACTATGTGTGCTGTGTGAAAATGTGTGTTCGTATCTGCCACTGTTGCTGCATATACTGCATGCGCTATAATTAAATATTCTCTTGCTGATTCCATGAAGATAGAAAACAGTGCTAGTACGATTGAAGTAGATATCTTTTTCTATTTATTATTAAGTTAGTTTTCAATAAACTATTGAAAAACAAATTGGGGAAAAACGATTTATAAAAAATAATTCATTATATGGTTCAAAACGGCAAAACGGCATTCATTATATGGTTCGATATATTATAGGTTCAAAACGGCAACAAGTTTTTTCAAATGACATCGCGTTCCAAACGTATACTCGATAGTAGAGTGTTCCTCTCGATAGTAAAGTGAATGCGATCGAGTTAAGCCAGATAGACGTTGCTGTTGATATTTAAATGACGCTTGACGATTTAGTCCGGAATCCGTCACTGTTGACGTTCATCGTCGTCATTCCACCAATAACAAATCCCATTTGAGATGATTTCCCAGGGGATAATTCCGCTTCTGTCTCACCAAATACACCATATTCATTGCCTTCTTACAATGAAATCTGTCGGTAATCCATTGGGTAAAACATCTGGTGAAACGCAAACGCTTTTGAAGGGATCCTTCGATTCATCCCAAGTGATGAGATTTTCGAGGAACGGAGTTTACTCATTTCGTTGCAGCAAAGTAGTGAAAATTCAGACACATTTGGCTTTTTTGTATCTGAGAGTTTGTGGGGAACCTATCCAGTTAATTTTCATACTTTTCCTGGTTTTTTAAGACGACGAACGATGGTGGAATTGGTCACATTGAAGTCTTTGGCCAACAGTCTCATTGTCAAACTTTCGTCATCATTCACGACTGCCAAAAGTACCTGATAATCTAAGTTTGAAGGTTGAACTTTTCCTTCTTCATCTACAACTTGGATTTTGTTGATTGTTCTATCGCCAAAAAGATAGTTGAGATCGCGAAATAACTGTATTGCATTCCAACGTTTGTAGAAGTGGCAGAGCATAATATGGCGACAAAAAACCGCACTAATTAAACACCGGCCTACAATTACTAATCCATGTAGTTAATCTATCCATTTGAAGAAAATTATTGATTCAAAATCACTACTTAGTTTTACATGTTTGTTCTTAGAAAAATCTGTTTTAAATTTGAAGTGAGATGAAAGAATTTTTCATAGGGTTAGCAAAACCTAAAGAGGGTGTAAAAGCCTGATAATCTATGGGAATGATTACTAGTTATCATCCAGATTTACGGTTTTCTGTCAAGTCAGTTATTAAGTAAATTTTCAGGCTTCACTCTCTAATAAACATTTTTCAATAGTTATGTCAATCATTGTTGTTTGTTGTGACGTTTTTTGTTTTGAGTTTCTATGCGTTTCTTTCGAACTATATTTATTGTGTTTATGCTTTGGATTATCTCTGTACAACATTCAGCAGTAATAAGTCATCATTGACATGTTTCCAGTCATTCCATTGAGATGTTTCCAGTCATTCCATTTATTCCATTGCAGCCTCAATTTCGGAGCGTATTATGGTTGGCTCGTCCTTGTGGAAACTATTTTCTACTTTTGCGTGGAGTAAGTTTGATCACTATATAAGTTTTCGCTGCTTGGATAGTTCAGCCATCTTAGAATATTAACCATGAGTAAAATCCTTTCGTGTATTACCGTTTATCTGCTTGATCGAGCTGCCGGCCATTTTGAATTGCGCAACAATAGATAGAGGGACAGATAGGTATTTTTTTTTCGTAATGTAAATTACATGTCATGTTTCTTACAATAAATAAATAATAAATAAACAAATGCTATACACATGTACAGATAAAGTATTGAATTTATTCAGAAATTGAAAACGCGATTAATTTGTAGTTTGCTTTGTTGATCAGGTATTGTTTGAGCTTCTTCTTAAATGCATTTGGACTTAATTCCCACCAGATCTTGCAATTGTTATGTCTGATGCTGTACTAGGTATTCTGGCTGTATTAGGTATACTGAGGTGGCCAGTCTAATCCTCGGGTCACACAATACGTTGCTGGATCTCGTTTGATGGTCGTGGATGTTGTTTCGTCGCATCATGCTGTCTTTATTCTTATATATGTCGTTGATCGTTTGTAGCAAGTACATGGATGGTTAGTAGAGTTAGTATTTGTAGTTTTATGAAGAGGCTTTGGCAGCCTGACACACCTTTGATGTTTTTACAGCTCTATTTTGAAGCAGATATAATTTTTGGAGGTGATGGGAATTATCCAATATCTAGATGCCGTAGTTGAGAATACTATTGCACATAGTATAGTAGGTGATTAGTACTACATGTTCTCCAAATGTTTTTGCGACTCTGTGTATGGAATTGATAGTCTGTTGCTTAGGTTCTCTACATGGGTCTTCCGGCCATCTATATCGAGACTAAGGAATTTTGCACTTTTAGTTACGTCATCTGTCCTTTGTATAATGTAGATGATTCTGTCCTTTTTGTCTTCATTTAATCCTAGTTGATTTTCGTGGAACCAGGACTTGATTTTCACTATCTCCTCTATCGTCTAATTAAGTCTTGTTTTTGGCCTGTACGGTTATAGTTGTATCGACTGAATATAAGATTTCGCGGTGAGTTAGATGAGCTGCTGGTAGATCATTAATGAGGATTATAAAAAAGTTTAGACCAAGGATAGATCCTTGCGGAACACCACGTTTTACGTCTTCTAGGCTCTAGGACGAAGTTTTTCTGTTGGCATATACTGCTTACTTCCCATTATCTAGGTAAGATTGTAGAAGTTGCAGTGCGATACCACGATAGCCGTAATACTCCATTTTCTCAAGAAACAGACGATGTTACATCAGGTCAAATACTTTGCTTAGTTCGCAAAGAGTAGAGCTACATTTATTCTTATCTTCTAGTGATTCGCAGATAAATTTAAATAAATGATGCATGGTTCCATTGAATTGTATCCTTTTTGAAAACAAAACTGGCTCATGTTGGGTACATTATTCTTCTCGAAGTGCTCCTCAATTCCCTATAGAATTATTTTTCTAGTATTTTTGATATCGATAATAGCACCGAAATTGGCTGGTAGTGTGAGCATTCATTATTGTTTTCTTTTTGGTGTATCGGTAACACATTTGCTACGTTGATCGCATTGGGATATGTACCATTGCAGATGCATTCGTTTAATATTATTGCAAGAATAGGTGAAATTATTGCCTTTAGTGTACTTTAGTGCACCTTTAGTGCTTACCTCATTTCGGTAAGTTTGTTATTTAGGCTTTGTATAATCTGCATTATTTCTTCTGAGCATGTTGGTGCTATGTATAGGGACGAGCCGTTGATACGCACTTTTTGTACTGTGTTACAGCTCCGTCTTTCATAATCTGGTGAATCCGGTAATAGAGCTTGTCCTATTGTTGTAATGAACATGTTGAATTCTTCGCATGTCAGAGTGGATACATTCTGCTTGGTCATTTTACCCGTTTCATGGCTAATTATTTGCCAAATTCTTTTCTGCTTGTTGTCCGAGGAGAAATCCTGTGTCTGTTGTTGCGCTTCCTTTATATTTCTGCTGCCTGGATGTATTTTTCCGTCTACTCCTTGAGTACTGTTTCCAGATTTTTCATTTCCGTAATCGTTTTGAAATCTATTCATAAATCTTAGGTTTTCCTTCAGGATAGCTAGTTCCTGCGATATATGAATACGGGAACCTTTTGTTTTCTTATTCTTTAGTGGAAAAGATCAGTGGAAATGTTTCAGGAAAATACAATGGAATTTTTCGTACATTTCATTTGGGTCGGTTGCTAGGTAGAGTGATGTCCAATCTTCTTGGAAAAGTTGTGTGGAAAATAGTTCCCCATTGTACACTCTTTGTCTAATTGTGGAGGAGTTACGTTTGTAGTTGGTATTGAGATTGTCTTTGAATAATGTTAATTGATTGGTAATTTTAGTATTCTTGCTGCACTGTACTCTTCTTTATTTATAAAAATGTCGTTGATGCATGATTGACCATTGTTTTGGTGACGCGTTTGTTCATGTATTGTTTGTTGGAGACCAAAACTCATCATAAGTTGATTCAACTCGGACTTGTGTTTGGATGGAGTAAACAGATCTACAACTTGCATTAGGAATGCTTCTATCGTGTGCAAACATACATCAATGTTTCCATTCGGAGAGCCGTATGTTGTATATACAAATTACAACAATGACTTGGTTCGGGTAATGTAGGACATCAAGTTCACAGTCTATTTCAGTTGACAGGTTTTTAATAGTCAAATTTATTTTGAATCTAGTGAGCGATCTGTATTGATGCTTACTCCTCCTGTCTGTGGTTTATTCTCACAAAACACACTGTAGTAGTATATCCATATAAATTATATAGTGTAGAGTTTGATGGTGTTAGCCAGTGTTCAATGACACAAACAACACTTGCTTTTTCGTCGTGTACTAAGATGTTTAGCGCCTGGTTTTTGTTTATGATTACCTATGTTTATGTTTAGGACTTTGAAGATCGATTGTTGCTTGGGCTTGGTGGAGTCAGCAGGTTCTTAGTCGAAAGTTAAGATTTTGTTTATGATTCTGGAAGCAACTTGTGATGTTTTGTGTTTAGGAATATCTTGCAGTCACTTCTTATTGGTGGTTTTTGGTGATAGGCACCCTTGTTCTCTCCTTGGCTGGGCATGGGATGTCTTGTTATTCGACTAGTCCAGATTTTTTTGCAATGTTTGAGGAATGGTCTTTGTCGAATAATTAGGCCAAATTTCCGTTTTTTTTTTATTATTATTTCTTGGGTTATAATCAGTGTCTTGAAAATTTGTTTCTTGGGAAAAATCTTTTCATTTCTTTGCTTATTTTTTTGTGTTTTGTAACACTTTTTCGTTATTACAGGATGCTCCTCTTTTACAAATACCATTATCTCGCAAGTGCTGTTGTTGAATACGTACTCAATCATAGGCTTGAGTTGCGTCCAATCTAGTTGATCAAGATCGCATCCTATTTTCGGTATTGCAGGCTTTATAATGTTGTTAACTGTCATAAAGTTTCGTAGTTGTGATAAGCAGTCAAACATAGTCCTGTAACTGAGATTTCTAGGAGAGTATCTTTTTGTGACTAAATAAAAAATGAATCGGATAGTTTCAGTCTCTTGCAGATAGGCGACTCCACCGGTTATAACATGTTACCTTTTTAGTTATTCGACCTTTTTATACCTGCATTTAAGTACGACTGCAATGCCTCTTTACACCTGTGAGTCCTCTGCGACACAGTGTGCAATGGTATAGTCTTTATTCGAGTGAAATAAGTTCTTTTTTATTTATTGTACCCGTTTGTATTGTGTGGTATTTAAATTAGATTCCCAGAAGTTTAGACAGTCGTCTACGACTGCTTTGCATATCTCATGATTTCCTTTATGAACTCTGTTATTGTCTCTTTTTGATGTATCATCGTTGTCTTCATTTTCTGGCAGCAAATTAGGTTATATTACGTAATATATAACCAGTGTTGTGCCGTACTTAACATAACTTCAAATCATCAGATGATTGAGTTGCGGCCGTCTTGGATTTAAAATTTTTGGAATTTTGGAATACCCCACAGAGTTTTCATTATAAACTACTAGAAATTCGAATTTAATTTTTTTCACGCCAAACTTGGGGCGGCGCTATGTACCTTTGAGCCAGACCACGTGCTTTTTATTTACAAACAACTAGACCAATTGATTTTTTGTTTATATTTGGTCGGCAGTCTTCTTGGGTTGCGCAACATTTAGACTATATAGCGCAATATATAATTAGTATTGCATCATACATTACCAAAACAACCTCAAATAACAAAATTTATGGTTTGAATATATAGTATCAATGTTTGAATACGTTAATGTCCGGTTAGGTAATGCCGATAATGAATACGTAACTTTTTACATTTATAAGTAGCATAACCTGCCTTCTTTGGAAGGCAACGGTTACCCTAGCTGATAGATGGTATGCCGCGGCCAGGTCGGAATTCCAGATGACGCCCAATCAAATGCTTCCTTGCTTACGTGGAATGAGCGTCCGTTCTTGTTTCCAGTGGGCACCAGAGATCGTACCTAATCTCCGATGAAAACAATAGGGTGGAAGCGCACACAAATATTTCACAATTAACAAACCACTAGTATATAAATTATTAACATGGTTGGCTCATTACTAAAATTACTATCTAGTTAGTTTAAAACGACTGACCAAATGACCCCTATCCCTTTTTCATAACTTTGCGTTCAGAAATGTCTTTGCGTTCATAACTGTTCATAACTTTGCGTTCAGAAATCTTATAAAACCTACGACGACACCCAATCCCATAATAACCAAACCCCCCCTTCTAACCTGTTTGAAATACTCAAAATTTCTAACCCCACCCTTAAATAAACCCCTAGATTATATAACCAAAAATTCACCCTTTGATTTTTACCCACGCCACCATAGGAAGAAATATAAATATTAATATAAAGACTCTAGTAATTACTGTTAATAAAATCCGTTAAAAAATCCACAAATTACAAATTATAAATGCATGGTGCGCCAATAAATTATACGTTATAATCCAAGATGTCTTCTACGATATCTAGACGGCTGGCTGCAGCAGCGTCCAACTTATATTACAATTTTGAAAAGTGGGACAACCTCCTACAGCTGCTTACGCCTTCGTAGCCACTGGCCTCGGACATTCAGAGGCAAGTGATAGATTGATGGCCCCAAGATGGCTATCAGGCACGAAACTCCACGTGGACCGCTACTCAAATACGTTGAAATGCTCAATACTACATCCTAGGTCGACGCTCCAGAAGGATTTACTGTACAAGAAGCCGCCTCAGATGCTGAGGCACTCTGCCCTATGTAGTTTGCCTATAAATTCCAAACCACATTCTAGTCAACATTAATAATTCAAAGACATGGTGATCGTGGCAGATTTAAGCGCCTCAAATTTGGCCTTTACACGAGCTTTCGGAGGAGACTAAATTCACATCCAGCTCTTCCTACTTGGCTTAGCAAGACGAATCTCCACTCTAACCTCCCCTATCGCGCTAGTGACACGTACGACAGCTACATCCAATCAGCGAACTTTATTTCTGCAGTGGCATTAATTTTGACAACCTTGCCGTCCCTTCCTGCTTTTACAAAAGGAAAATCAATAACGGGGTTACGATGGTGCCAATTATAACACCCAATATTTTCAACCACAGGCACGTAGCGCCACGTACCGATTGTCTGCGACTTTCTTCCCGGGCGAGATCTACCCAAATCAGTTCCTATGCGTTACATCTTCCTAACTTTTTTAGAGAAGATTACAAGGTAATATATCCGCCTGGGCCACTTCTTCGTACTTCGCGGCAGATGTACTACCCTCTTTTATACAGTCGCTCCTATAAATACAATCGTTCTTAATTAATTAGCAGAAATGGTCGGCGTGAGAACGATCATAGCGCCACCCGCGATCTCTGTTCAATCTACCTAATTTCGACAATTGCCATACCAGATACCAAGGACGTAGCCAGGGTTTCACTGAGGGAGGGGGGGGCAAAAATATGCGAAATAAAAATCTTTTTTTTTGTATATTAATTGGTGTTAATAGAATGGTAATGGAGTGGTACAATAG